>SNQJ01S0032903.1:0-57218 GCA_010110895.2 Picea sitchensis | reverse complement strand
AATACCTGAACACAATCTCTGTAACCATACTGCTTCCTTGCTTGCATGAGTGGTTGCCATGTATTCAACTTCTGTAGTTGAGAGTGCCACTACAACCTATCTTTTTCTCATCCAATTGATTGATCCTCCAAATAGGTTAAACACATACCCACTTGTAGATCTTCTGTGATCCATATCTCCAGCCCAGTCTACATCAACAAAGCCATGTATGTCCACCACTCTGTCCAATCCTGTTCTTCCTTGGTAGCGCAATCCATAATTTGTAGTGCCACGTAAATACCTGAAGACCCTCTTTACTGTTGTCCAATTCTCCTTCCCTGGTTTTGACATATACTTGCTCAAAACTTCCACTGCATGTGCAATTTCTGGTCTAGTACAAACCACTGCATACATCAAACTTCCAACTGCACTGGTATACAGAACATGGGACATGTCCTCTTCTTCTTCCTGTGTCTTGGGACAATGATCTACATATAACTTTACACCTATAGGAATAGGAACCTTGACCGGTTTACTTCCATGCATATTAAACCTCTGCAATATCGTCTCAACATATTTTCTCCGATTCAACCATAGTTTCTTGTTTGTACGATCTCTTTTAATCTCCATTCCCAGAATGAAGTTAGCAGCACCGATATCCTTAATGTCAAATTTGGAGGATAGCTGGGATTTCACCTCTTTGATAACATCCATGTTATTTCCTACCAGCAACATGTCATCAACATACAACACTACATAAATGAAGTGATCACCAACCTGCTTGGAGTATACACAATGATCAACCCTACTTCTCACAAATCCCAATCCAAGGATGTATGTGTCAAACTTTTGGTGGCACATCGTAGGTGATTGCTTCAGATCATATAATGACTTCTTTAGATTACATACCAACTCTTTCTTTCCCTTCACTACAAATCCTTCTGCCTGCTTCATGTAGATTTATTGTTCCAGATCCCCATGTAGGAATGCTGTCTTCACATCCATTTGTTCCACTTCAATATCAAAAGCATCAAGAATAGATAAAAGAAATATAATAGAAGTTAACTTGGAAACATGAGAAAAAATCTCACCAAAGTCAATTCCCTCTACCTGGAAATAACCTTTTTCTACTAACCGAGCTTTGTATTTCTCCACTTTTCCTTCTGCAGTAAACTTCTTCTTAAACAACCATTTGCTACCAACATATTTTCTTCCAGCTGGCAACTCAACTATATCCCATGCCTCATTCTTATCCAAGGCATCCATTTCTTCAACCATGGCCTTCTTCCAAAGTTTACTATCCTCTGAATTCACTGCTTCCCTGACAGTTCTGGGATCATCATTAGTAATAGATAAATCAAAATTAGAACGAAAATTAGGTGGACTATACCTTTCTGGTTGCCTTCTTTCCCTCACTGATCTCCTCAATATTGGGGTATGAGGTTCTTCTTCTTCTGCTTCATCTTCTTCAGATTATTCAGATATTGCATCATCCAACTCAAACTCTATTTTCTTAGGTTCTTCTGGCCTTGGTAGGAATTCCTGTTTGGAAACATATTTTACCTCTTTTAAAACAACATCTCGACTGTAAACAGTCTTCTTTGTTTCTGGGTTCCAAAGCTTATAACCTTTCACACCATATTTATAACCAATAAAGATACACTTTTCGGCTTTTTTTATCCAGCTTACTCCTATTTTCCTTTGGAACATGTACATAAGCATCACAACCAAACACTCTAAGATGTTCAAGAGAGGGTTTCTTTTCAGTCCATACCTCGTGTGGAGTTTTATCATCCAACACTGATGAGGGTGATCGATTGATCTGGTAACATGCTGTACCCACTACCTCTGCCCATAATTCCTGTCCTAACTCAACACCGTTGATCATGCTCCTTTATTTTTCCATCAGTGTCCTATTCATCCTTTCTGCAACTCCATTATGTTGAGGTGTGTATGGAGTAGTCTTCTGCCTTGCTATACCACACTTCTTACATAATTCTTCGAATTCATTTCCACAGAATTCTCCACCATTATCTGTCCTCAATACCTTTATTTTCTTCTCTATCTGATTTTCTACCAGAGCCTTAAACTCTTTAAATTTATTAAATACCTCATATTTATTTCTAATAAAATAAATCCATGTGTTCCTTGAGAAATCATCTATGAATGAAACATAATACACATATTTACCTAGTGATGGAACATGCACACGTCCAAACACTTCACCGTGTATCAACTCTAAAATCCCCTTTTCTCTTGTAGCACCAGATGGAAATCTTACTCGATTCTATTTTCCATATATGCAATGTTCACAAAAATCAAAATCCAGAGTGCAATTAGACATACCTTCAACCATACTGTAGTGTTCGAAGGCCCTTTTCTCCAATATGCCCCAGTCTTTGATGCCACAACATGGTCTTCTTTCTAGGGACAATATTGGTATTGTCTTCTTTATTTGTCTGCTTAGGGACAACATAACTGTTACACCCATTATCATAAGTGCTTCCCAACAACTTGTACAGAGTTCCACACTGAACTCCCCTCATCAACACCATTTATCTTCGCACCATCTTGCAAGTGCCCTTTCCCAATACAATATCCACTCCTGCATCATCCAACTTGCTTACAAATATTAGGCTCCTAGCTAGTTTTGGAATGTGCAAAACCACAGGGAGAGTTCTAATCCTTCCATCTTTTACCAGAAACTTAACCCTTCCACGTCGCATGATTTTGGTTGTCGAGTCATCTCCTAGGAATACATCACCACCATCGTAATTTTCATATTCAGAGAACCACTCCATGTGAGCAGTCATATGGTATGACGCACCTGAGTCGATCAACCATACATCACGGTCTGCATGTGTACCTGTAGATGCCAAGTAAACATCACCTCCTTCTTCAGTGGAGGTTTTCACCCTGCAATGGAAGAGGTACTATCAGTTCCATTTGGTTTATCAACCTTCTTAGACTTTACAATCTTTCTTATAATTCCATGTTTACCACACTTCCAACATTTCCTCAAAATATTTTCACGGAGACTTAGGTCGCAGATTTGAAGATCTCCCCTAGAGGAGAACACGAGTTCCTATCTTGGGCACAATATCTTCACCAGAGTAAGAGCATATGTGCTATGACCATCCGTGCTTTTCCGCCTCATCTCTTCGAGATAACAAGGATGAAACTACATCCCTCGCCTTTAATCTGCGATTGAGTGGTACTACACCAATTACTTTAACCAGATTATCGCAAGATTCCGACAAAGAACATAACAAATTAATACGCTTATCTTCTTCTACAATCATAACATTAACAGAGAACCAGGCTTACCTGAGTATTTAAGGAATTTAGATGTTTTGTCACATAATCTCCATCTTTCATCTTAAGATGATACAACTTCTTCGAAGAAACAATTTGATTATCAAAGACTTTGATTGATACAAATTCCCTAAGTTATCCCATAGTTCCTTGGAGCTGTAGATTCTCACGAGACATTCAATAACAGATCTTCAGGGAGACTTGTGGTCGAGATAGTGCTCCTTAAAACCTTTACATTCAACTTCTCCCAATCTTCCTTAGTGCTAATGGGGGTGCTAGTAGTTTGTGTACTAGTAGGTTATGTACCAGATCAACGTATTACCCGGTGGGTTAGCATTACCGATGGGATGTGTACCAGGGATCCCACAACAGTCCATTGTTCAATACTGTCTACAAGAAGGTCCTCCATCGCTTCCATAGCTCAAAGTTTTTACCGTTGAACTACTCTATCTCGATTCTAAGAAGGAGCTGCGTAATTCCCTCTTTCTTTCCAGTCTCCGCTCCAAAATCTCCCACTAAACCTGGGTTTATCTGCAGATCCAAGATTAACTTGATCTATCAAGATCGAGAAAAACCCTCAACAACAAAGCCATCCCCCTGAATCAAAAAATGAGCTCGGATACCACAAGTAAGTTTTAAAACTATGAATTAAATCTAACTAACACATGGGTATGCTTTTCTTTGTATATGGATTAAAAAAAATAAAAATTAATCAATGGATCATACACATGGTACACATAGATTTTGCAGAAACCATAGAGAAATCCTGACTTGCTTGAGAGTTGTACCTTGAAGACTCTTTATTGTATTAATTTGGTATTTCTCATACAATATATTCAATGTTTGGGTATTCCATAGCTACCCTAATCCCTTAATCCGGGATTAATTTGAAAACCACGCTGAAAATAAAAAACCACCCCAAAAATTCCAGTGAGCTAACCTTCTCTGGCGTGTCAAGGGGCATCACCTTCCCCTCTAAAATCGACCCCACTCTAAATCTGTACACATGACACAAAATGAAGGAAGTTGGATAGATCAAACACAATTGTCAGTCGTGGCGTCCACACACACACACATGCAAAGCATATAGCGCCTGTAGAGATGAACAAAGAATTAAATTTCAACGGGTTGTAAATCTGTGGATGAACGCACATATAAGATCTGGCTAGAAAAATGCATACACAATTTTGGAGATAAATGAGGAAAAGATGAGAAACATGGAAAGAATGGAATACTTCTATTAACCAAATGAATGAATGATGGTACACATGATATATACGTATAAATCAACTAATGCACACATAAGGATAATCCAATGCCCCAAAGTGGTGGTCTAGAGTGATGTGAACACACATCTAAGCGATTCGAGGAGTGAACCGCCACCTAGTATGAGTTAACTAGTTTCTCAGTCCTCAATTAACTGGTGAAATAGAGTGAAGTGAGGAGATCAAGAAATCATGAGTAATGTGATAGTCTCGTTGATAGTCCCAAGGACAATTCACATTAGTGGTGATGATCAATGATACATGGTGATGAAACCAATGTGGCATCTACACTCCACTCAATAATCCAAAGAGAGGTGTGAAGGCGGAAGGAAATGCAAGGCATTGTCCTTCACTCCAATGCGACTAAAATGGGAATGAAACATTGATGAAGGTCTTGGTGAAGATGTAGCGTCTACGTTACGCTGAAGGAAAAACCTGAGACGATGATCCTAAGTACCAAGTCCCAGTTGCAGTGCATGTGGATCTCGATGGCAGCAATTCGCTGCCATACGAACTGGATCTGCGGAGAACTTGAGGTGCTTTTGGTTGTCACACCAAATGAAGATCAAATGAGGAATCTGAATGCCCAACTTAGTGAGAAAGAAATGCTATAGCCACATAGCACATGGTTATGTTAACTACCCCTCACGTACTCACTCAAGCTGAAGATAGAACAATAGAAACACGCTTCTTGCTCAACCAGCGAGATAGACTAAAACCAAGAGTGAGTAACTAGATGTGGACTTGTGATCGATGCTATCACCAGCCCAATTGGAATCAATAACACGATAAAGGTTGAATGTATAATTATGCTACATAGTGAATCCCTAAAGGTGATGGTTCCCTTTGCGTGTTGGGACAAGCGCACAGCCTCAATGTAGCTCCTTGAGACTCTTTTTATGAACTTGGATTCTCCGGCGGGAGGCATTATGGAGTGTGTGGGATACAAAAAAATCCACACCAGATGTCTGTACAATGTGCTATACTCACTAGAGTGTCCTGCCATCCTCAAGTCGACTTCGATAGGAAGGGAGTGGAATTGTAGACTTCTGATCTGTCATGTGGAGTATCTCGAGGAGATCTCATGCATACTTGGCCTAAGATAGTTTGATGGTTGATGCATCCTGAATGATTTTGAGTCCAAGGAAGAAATGTACTAGACCCATGTCCATAATCAAGAAAATGTCATGCAAAATCCTCTTCACAGCAACAATCGATGAGAGTCAAAAGTAACTGGTGATCAACAAAATCATCAACATACAAAACTAGGAGTAGAAGTGAATCAATTGTCCCGATCATGTAAAAATTCGGGTTTGACTTACAACATACAAATTTCCATTGATAGTGCGAGTAGGATTCCATCTTGGCATACCATGCCTACGAGAAACTGCTTGAGGCCATAAAGAGACTTCTTTTGTCATTGGACAAAGATGAATCCTACATGAATCCTTGGGAATGATCCATGTAGATCTCCTCGATAGATCTCCGTGAAGAAATGCATTCTCTAGATCCATCTGATGGACTTCCATCCCTTTTTTGTCGTAATGGAAAGTGCCAAGTAATGCGAATCATCTTCACTACTAGAAGGTCTGTTGGACATATTGTCATTGATATGTTGTCATTGGTATGCAACATCGATGTCATTGTGATAATGATGATAAGTTGTTATGATGAATTTTCATTGTTGAGTTATCATTGATGAAATTGTCATTGATGTCCACAATATAACGGTCGAGGAGAATGAAAATGTCAAACAATGTGCAAAGAATGAAAATGTCAGACAACTGTACAAAGATCAAATAGAAATCTGGAAGAGAAAGCACATTGTAGAAACATGATCAGACTAAGTCGTGACCGTTCGATACACAAGCGCCACATGAATGGCATGGATTGATTGCAGAGCACAAAGCGATAATTAAACAACACGTTAATTCAAATCCACGCGAGATTAGCCTGGTGTCAGTTAGAAGGACCGTTGGAGGAGTGGTCAATGATGAGATCAAGTCATGACCGTTGGATATGAAATCTCTAGATCAAGGGCATGGATTGATTGTGGCTGAGCCGAAGGGAGGTAGAGCCAAATATTTGTTACAATCCCGCAATTAATCTAGATTGTCATATCTCATAGAATCAATGATCTATGACTATGGTTGATCCACCAATAATTGCACAACTTCAAATTGCGAGAGTTTGGGAGATGGACTAAACCACATGCAAGTTACGGTTCCACAATCCCACATCAATACATTGGATCAATATGAGTGGAACGATGGATTAATTCATGGACCATAGATCATGAAAGTGACATACACATGGTCAACCCATCTTTGACCACTTTGGGTAAAATTGAATGAAGGAAATGTGCATGAAGGAATTTTAGTCGAAGCCAAAGTTCCATAGTAAACGTGAGCCATCCAATCTTAGGTAACTTTTTGGGAAAAATAAGAGTGGTTGGATTTAAACCAAGGAAAAGCAACATTGTAGATATATCGAGTTGTCGATATAATATCCTGATCAACAAACAACATTCATTTGGGGTTAAAATTTGTGAGGAGGTTACACTTCTCGTTTTACCCGAAGTGTAAAACGAGAAATAAGAAAGGCCGAAGTCCCAAAGTGGACATGAGTCATCCGAGATGCGAGGGAACACTTTGGATAATACTGGAAATAAGTTGTATTGAGTAAAGTGGAAGGACAAAGTAAGCCAAATGTTCGAAGAGGACATGAAGATGCGTTCAATGCAGAAATATTTGATGTAGTCATATTGACCGTCATATCATATAAAAGTGGAAGGATAGGATAAAGAAAATATGAAGGTATAATCTTGAAGTCTTGAAGTAAATGAGTACCATCGGATACGTTTAAAGATATGATGGTCATTGGATCGAGAATAATTAGTCCAACCGGTTGCTATGCCAGGAAAAGTTCGAGAACATATGAGTTCACCGAAGGCCAAAGTTCGAAGTCCTCTCATTATCGATGCAGACCACATTTCGAGGATTAGGACAGCAAGTTAGATCTAGGAAGAACATATGCCTCATATGAGGAGATCCGTCATCAAGGATATGTGGCTGTCGAATGATGACAAGTGTCAAAGTGTAGTTGGCATTTCAGGCATGTGTAAGTCATGAATCTAAGTGACATCAATGACACAACCACTTGGTTAGTTCCATGTCAACAAGTGGCGTCAGCAATTTACATCACTCTAGGAGTTTTAATTTTGGCGGTTCACCGCACTAGCAAATGCCTAAGTCAAAATTACGAAATGAGCGAAACTGTTCATCATGGAAATAAAATCCAACCTTCCAATCTACTTTGGCGAAATTAATTCCAGAAGATTGTGAAGGAGAAATCACTGAAGTGCGAAGGCGAGAGTTAATATGCTTGTTGATCTAATTGGGGCGTTATCTATCATTGATCCAAACACGATGGAAGGATAGAATAAAGCGTAAACTATATGAAATGACACTAACCGTTGATCTACTTTGGAGAGCGTTCTCAATCGTTGAATATTATGGACACACATCTTTTATTCAATAGATTTGTAAAGAGATTGGAAGTCGCGAAGGACAAAATCTCAAAGTATCGACAATGCGTCCATATAAATGGAGATTAAAACGTGATAGTTGATTTTGATAAGTGATCAAGCACTCGCTTGGCCTATCGCTTGGTCACTGCTTGTGGTCATATGGAATAAATAAACAAAAGGAAAAAGAAGAGGCAACACTTAAAATCAATGAGCTTTGTGGTTTTGCTTGCTTATGGTCATATATGCTTGATTTGAAGGAAGCGCGTCATAAATATTTAATTCGACAAAGAGTTAGCACTATAATAATACAGAGAATTGATAAATATCAGTTGATAATATGTTTGTGGACTGAGAACACAACAGAAGCATAAGTACAATATAATGAGTCGATCCATGTCTATGATCGCTCATGAAGACAAAAAGAACAATCACACAGTCATGATTAAAGAGAGTTAATTCATGAGCATTATGAGTAAAGGATAAAAGGAAAAATGATATTGGTAAAGATCAATATTATTATTTAAATGAAAAGGTACAATGGTTCAAATATCAAAATACACAATGATTCAAATTCACTAGTTGGAAGACTATATAAACAGAAAGGAATGGTGACAAGTGTAAAATTTGAATTTTTTTTTTGAAGTATATATATTTATATATAATGGATTGAATGAAGGTTCATTCTATGAGGTTAGATACTGTTTACAAGTTGGGTCTTGTGAAGTTGGATTCCTCATCTGATTGGATCTGAAGATCAACAAGTTAGAGACTGTTATGAAGTTGGAATTCCTCATTTCCGGTTGGATGCGAGAACACAAGCCATATTTTGTAACAAAATTTGGGTCTCTCATAATTGTTGAAAATAGAGGAAATTAGAAGATTGATCTTATGTATACATTCAATTTAAATAAAATAAAATCAAATATTTATTATTTTATATATAGGTTGAAAATGAAATAAATATATGTTGTTTAGTTAATTTATGAAAAGTGGAATATTATTAAAGTTTTGTGACGATTCACCCCCTCTCGGTGTCAAGCATCCATTTCAACAATTGTGAGTATCAGAGAAAGGTTCCTTCAACACATTTTAAACACTGAAGGTAGATTATGAAGAAAATGGGTGGACAAATTGTTATCTCCACAAATGAAGCTCCCTTGTTTGATGGAATATATTATTCATCATGGAGGAAAAACATGAAAAGATATCTGAAATCAAGAGGATATTGGAGTTTGGTATTATGTAGTAAGTAAGCCATGGCACTTAACTAGTTCAAAGAAAAAACCAAAGAAAGCGCAAAGGAGTCTAGAAGAAACAATACAATAGCCTTAAAAACAATCCAAGATGGATTGTCAGACCAAATCAAATAGATGTGACACTACAGATCTGCTAAAGAATTATGGCTCAACTAGAAAATTGTTATCGAATGAAAAACAAGAAGAAGAAAAAATCCAATCAAGGTGAGGGAACCCATTTCGGTCAAAGGATTGCTGTCAAAATAAAGAACAAAACTTAGAAGAAGAGAATTCTGATCAAGATAAGGAACAAAATAAAGAAAGGAAAAGTGCAATTGATTGAAGAACATAATACATTGAAAGACACTTCTAATTAGAATGAAATGAAGGATTTAATTAAATCCTCAGTCATAAATGAAGAAAACAACCTCTTCAAGGAATTGAGGCATACCTCAGTAACCATTAAAGAAAAATTACATAATCTTAAGACCGATGTTATAGTTGCAATAGAATTCATATGCAACCAAGAAATTATATGCATATTAAAGTTCCCGTGGATGTTCTTAACCATCTTGAAAATACATTTCTATGCACTTTTGAAGAGTTGGGCTTCAACATTTAGATGAATCTAACCATGAAGATTTTGAATGAGAAGTGGATAGAAGACAAAGAAAAGGAGATCAAAGATTGAAAAGCGAGAAGTTATTAATCTGACAGAAGAGATGGAAGAATTAAGGAAACATGACAGTAAAAGAAAAGTACTAAAAGAATTAAAAAGAATTAGTTAACAATAATTAAATCAACTCAACTTGAGAGATTAATGAGAGTGAAGAAGACCTAAAGATCCATTTAACAAGAAAAGAAAATTATTACCACATGTTGGAATTGGAAATCATCAATTTCAAAAGAGATAAGTAGAAGGTACTAGTCTTGCGGATCTAATGACTCAAATTGAAGAAGCTAAGAAAAGGAAGAAGCCTGAAGATCCAAATAACTAAAAGGGAAGAATCATGCCAAATGTTTGGATTAGAAACCATCAACCTTGAAAGGATTCAACTAGAATACAAGGGAGAAATCAAATATTGAAAACTAAGTTTTGATCTAACAAAAGATATGGAAGAATTGAAGACATATGACAAAACTATTAAATGCAAAGAAGTCTTGGATGAGACAAAAGAAATGATCATCAATCTAAAGACTCATCTTGAAAATGCTAAAGAAGTGGAAGAATCCCTGAGAATTCAGTTGACTAAAACAAAATAATTATGTCAAATATTAAAGTTAAGAAATAATCAATCTCAGACAGATGAATGAAAATGCAAATAATATTGTCAATTTCCAGAATAGCTCAACTATCCTATATAAGATTTGGAAGAATAAAAGATGGAGTTGATGACAAAAGTGGTCTTGGATACAATAAGAAAAAAGACAATGACAAATGGAGCACCATTTACAAACATGAGAAAAAATCATCCTTCTCAAAATGAAAAGGTGCAATTACAAAGAAATTACAAGTCATGAACTTTGTTAGGAAGGAAGCTATAGAATTAAAGGAAGAAGACAATCAAATAATAAATTTCTCAAGCTTAAAATAAAATCAGAATGGAAACACCTTCAATGGCTATTGATTTTCTTGTCATAGCTTTGGACATAAAGAAATGGTCTGCAAGAAACTAGAGGGAGGATATACAAGAAAATCCAAAAACTCAATTAGATGTTGTTGATGCAATTTTGTTGGGCACACAACAAAAATTATTGTCATACTAATGAATATTCTAAGCTTGTGATAGGTTTGAGCTTAAATCCCAAAGTTGCAAGAGTTCAAAAATTGAATTCTTAAGTAAGTCATTCAATTCAGTTAGAAAACCTAATAAAAGTTGGAAGAAGAAAGGAGATGACAAATCTCAAAAACACAATTAGAAAGAGAAGGTCAAAAGACAAAATATCTCATAGAAGATATGGAGAAGAAAATATATGAAGGAGAAAACAAGAAAGATGATATTACACTGGAAAATGAAGAAATTAATAATAAGAACATGATGGGTGAAGGTCCTAATTAAGAATGTGAAATTCAATATGAAATAAATCAAGCCCAAGAAAAGGAATTGCCTATAGAAGAATATGGGACTATATCAAATTTTGATGAAGTCATGATTTGTTAATAAAGAAAGAAAATAACAAAAAGTTTAAGTGGGTTTCACCACAAAATCAAAGGATTATGCCAAGAGTTTTTAAAATTAACATGAGAAGAGACCTTGTCAGGAAGAAATACCCTTTCAGAAACAAAAGGGAAGAGAAGTCGGGCTGAGAGAGAGCATATTGACGGAGTCATTCATTTATGTTAGGCAGAGCATGATTGTAGGGGAGTTACCCAAGTTCATATTTTGGTCAACAAAATCCAGAAAAACAGAGGTTGATCATAAAGGGAGAAACCATTTTCCAATGATGTCAAATGGGAAGTAACTTCATAGAAAAGTATATCATCACATGTAGAGTTTTGTATATGAAGTTAGCGTGTTTCACTCAATGTCAAAGGAGATTGTTGGACATATTATCGTTAATGTATTTTCACTGATGTCAACAGTCGATGTCATTGTGATGTGATGATAAGTTGTTATGATAATTTGTCATTTTTGAGTTATCGTTGATGAAATTTTCATTGATGTCAACTATATAACAATTAGCAGAGAACGAAAATATCAAACAATGCAAAGAATGAAAATGTCGGAACAACATCTTGATCAAAGCTTAGAAGGGAAGAAAGAAAAGCACATTCGCGAAACATGTTCAGGTAAGTGCGTGACCCTTGGATACCTGGCAGCTAGATCCGGCATGGATTGATTGCGGTAGCGGAGGAGAAATTAATTATCGCGTTAATTCCAATCCCACAATTAGCCTAGACAGTCATATTACAAGAGAAGGACCAATGGAGGACTGGTCAACGATCAAATAAAGTCATGAACGTTGGATATGAAAGCGCCAGATCAAAGAGGCGAGGATTGATTACTGAGAAGAGTAAAGGGAGAATTAAACTACAGGTAACACAATCCCGCGAATTAGTCTAGATGGAATCTCATCTACTCAAAGATGCGGCGGCGTGATTTGATCCACCAATAATCTACACCTTCAAATTGTAAGAGTTTGGCGACATAATAAACCATGATTAATGGTTCCACAATCCACATATCAACCTTTGGATCAAGTTGGGTGGAAGGACAGAGTAAATCATGAACCATAGATCATGGAAGTGACATCACGCATGGTCAGCCGACTTTGACGTTAAGTAAAATGCGTGAAGGAAATGTGCATGAAGAATTTTAGCGAGCGAAGTTTTGAAGTAAGCAGTGAGCCATCGATGGTATGAAAATTTTGGAAATAAGAAGATTTGTTGGATTTAAAATAAGGCAAAGCAACATCGCAGACATGTCGAGCCGTCGATCTAAGATCATTATCAACGAACAACATTCATTTAGGTTAAAAGTTGTGAGGATGTTACATGGGTAATCTCACTTTAGGTAAGCGAAGTAGAAGTCCGAAGAATCTTTCAGTTGAAGCCAGAACCATCATCTGATCCGAGGAACACTTAGGATAATATACCGACCATTGGATGAGTAAAGTGGAAGGAAGTGTAAAGACCACAAATGTTATGAAAGAGAGGACATGGGTCGTCGATCTGAGAAATATTTTGGGAGTCATATTGACCATACGATCTATATAAAGTGGAAGGATAGTATAAGAAAACGAAGGCGAGAGCCCACGAGAACTCCACTAAGTTAAATGAGGACCATCGGATATGAAAAATACATGATGTCATTGGATCATAATAATGGTCAACTTAAACGACCACTTTAGAGAAAAATTATTCATAACATATGAGTTCACCTGAAGGTCGAAGTTTCAAAGTCACTCTCAACCGTCTATTTGAGATACATTTCAGGAGTTAGGACAACCGTTAGATCCGGGATAAGAACATGTGCCACATGAGGAAGTCCACCTCAACGAAGGATATGGCGCAATGGATGATGACAAATTAATCGCAAAGTGGAGTTGGCATTTCAGGTATGTGTAAGTCATGAATCTAAGTGACGTAATATGGCAGGCCACTCGGTCGATTGGCCAATGCCAAGTCAGCAGTGGCGTCAACAAATTACATCACTCAGTTTTTACTTGGCGGTTTCACCGCAACAAATGCGAAGTCCTAAAGTTCTGAAATGAATGAGAATCATTCATCATGCAACTAAACTCCAACCATCGGTCTGCACATTGAAATGAACTCGAGGAATATGCGTGAAAGAGGAGAATACACTTGATGTCTTAGAAGGAAGAAGTTAATGATAACCGTTGATCTAATTCAAGAGCATTATTTACCATTAATCAAGCATAGTGGAATGATAGAGTAAGTGTAAACTATGGTAATGCTAATCGTTGATCTAATTTGGAGAGTGTTCTCAACCGTTGAAGGTTATGGACTCACGTCTTTTATTCAGAATTTATAAAGAGGTGGAAGTCGCCCGAAGACGAAGTCAGTACCGGCAGTCATCCATGCTTGCTCCGGGGAGATTTGGCTTATGACCATTGATTTTGATAAATGATCAAGCACTTGCTTAGCCTAGTGCCTGGTTACTACTCGTTGTATGGAATAATTAAACAAAGGGAAAAATAAGAGACAATGCTTAAATCAACGAGCCCATGGTTTTGCATATGGTCGCCATGTAAATGGTTTGAAGGAAGAGCCTCATAAAGATTTAATTGACATAGAGTTAACACTAGAATAATATAGAAAATTGATCAAAGATCAAATATGATATGTTGGTGAACTTAGAACACAACATGTGAAAGCGTGATGCGATATATGATGAGTCAATCCATGTGTGTGATCAAATCACGAAGACAAAAGAACCGACACACAAACATGATTAAAAGAAGGTTAATTCATAAGCATTATGAATAAGGATAAAAGGAAACATATTATTAATTAAAGATTAATATTATCATTTAAATGAGAAGGTACAATGGTTCAAATATCAAAAGACACAATTATTCAAATTCACACGGTTGAAGACTATATAAACAAAGAAAGGAGAATAATTTGAGAAGAAGTGCAAGTTAATTTGTTGAAGTATATATATTTATATATAATGGATTGAATGAAGAGTCATTCTATCAGGTTGGTTCCTGTTTACAAAATTTGGGTCTTGTACTTGGGGGTTGTATTCCTCACATCTCAATTGGATATGAATCCAACAAGTTGGGACTTTATGAGGATTGGATTCCTCATTTCTGGAGTTGAATAAAGAACTACAAGTTGAGTCTTGTAACAAAGAGATGGGTCTCTCATAATTGTTTGAAAACGAAATTAAAAGATTGATATTATGTATTCATTCAAGTTAAATAAATAAATCAAAAATTTAAAAAAAAAAAAAAAAAAAAAAAAAATGAAATAAATATATGTTGTTCGGTTAATTTATGAAAAGTGGAAAATTTGTCCAAAGTTTTGTGACAACTGATTCAACCCCCTCTCGGTGTCAAGCATCCATTTCAACAGTCTCGTCATAGCCAATGCCGTGCACTTGCTGAAATCCTTTAGAAAAAACCATGGCTTTGTATGGCGCAACCTATCCATCTACTTGCGCTCTTGGTCTGTGGAACGATGCACTGACAAAGTTTCCTACCTATAGGAAGGAACCCAGTCCCAAATGCGAGGTTCTCGAGGAGGATTTACTCTCTTGCATGGTAGATTTAAAGGGAAGTTCCCGAAACTGACCTCACCACTTATGAATGTGGATCTAAAAAGGCGAACAAAGAAAAGATGCTTGGGTGGCATTGGTTCAATGGAAATTAGTGCAAAAGGAGGATCCTTGAAATCAGATTGAGTCCCTCACGGTATCATTTGGATCCCCAACAAGATCTTCTACATCCTGAAGAGTATTCTTCGCCCACTTGGGCCATGGCCTTGGCTCTGGTTCTACGACTGCATCTGCATGCATTGACTCTACATATGACTAGCCACCAACTCGTATCTGAATCATATGAATCCTGCGAGAAAGAAGAAATCTCATCAGAAGAGGAGTTGACATGTGCATGCTCATCATCTATGAAAAGTGGAAGAACAAAAGTGTATGCATGTCACTGTGGCGGGTACATGTGAGATACTTTCCTCAAATTGGACAACTGCGCCTAATGATGAGCAGTCCAAGAAATATCAATGAGTTTGTATCCCTTCACACCATCAGTATCAAAAAAAGATACACTCTATTCTACGTGGATCAAGTGCCTTCCTCTTCTAAGAATCACGTATGCATGTGAACCAAATATATGGAAGTGGGTCACTTACGGTTTTGAGGCATACATGCTGCTAAACCTCATAGGGGTATTATCCTTGAATATATCTATAGAGAGATCTCTTTTGGATGTAGGTTGCACAATTAATTTCTTCAACCCATAATATATGTAGAAGTGACTTTGCATGTAGCATGCAAGATACCATCTCTGGAGATCTATTTTTCTTCTTAGAAACTTCATTTTGCTGTGGAGTATATCAGGGAACCTTGTCTTTGCGGTGAATCGACCAAGACAAATATTTTTGTATATCATGGTTGACATATTCCCCCCATTATCTATTTCAAGACTTTGATCTTCTTTCCTAGCTTGTGTTTCAACAAGGGCTTTGAAATATTTGAGGGTCAAGACCTCTAATTTTTCGAAAGAAAGTCCACGTGAAGCGTGATAAATCATCAACAAAAATGAGCCGCGTGCCTTTCTTTTCTTGATTGATGGATGCGGAAAATGGCCCGTTAGATCACTATGGATCATATCTAAGGAAAGGAGGCAGCCGAGTCTCCTTTGTCGAATTTCTCTTGAGGGTGTTTTCCAGAACACATCCCTCACAAATTCCTTGGAGAAGTGGATGTCGGGTAGACCATAAACAATTCCACACGTAATGCCATTTGTTTGCATATATCTGAAATTTAATGCCCGAACCTTTCATGCCATATCCTTCTGCTTTCATCAACATGGGTAAAGAAATAGTGCATAATATGGTTCAATAAATTGAGAAAATATTAGAGTTTGGATTGATGATTTACCTCACCGGTAGCAACTTTGAAATTGGTTTCATGTCATAGATATCCACAACATCAAGTTTGAATATGAATCTCTTTTTGATGCCATAGTGTTTCATATGATACCGAGAGAATATTGAGAGAGAGTTTGGGAACGTGTAACACATTCTCAAAGCTCCCATTTGTGAGTTCAATTATTCGCGCCGACCTCGATATGAGAGTGTTAGAATACTAAGAGGGGGAGGGGTGAATCAATATGATCACTTTATACCACTTTAACCACAATATATATTCTTTTACTTTATCAACAATGTTCAACAATATATCATCTATGATTGCATTCAGTAGCAATCGTGAGCATATAATCATAAGCATCATCACATCAAATAAACAATACACCGGTGTTGCAGCAAACCCCAAATAAGGAGAAAACCACGAAATGCTTTCTTATATATCAAAATTACATTCATGAAGCACCGAATTCAAAATTCTCCGGTACGCAACTAGAAGGAGGGTGAAACCCCTATTCTTAGGCTCCAACCTTAAGGAAGATACAAATCCATGAATTCTCTGGCTCCAGCAAAATGAGGCTACAACCCCTAGGTTCTCCGGCTACAGGAAGGTGGATACAACTACCCTGTTCTCGAGGCTCAACACGAAGGAATGCTCCAGTCGCGATTCTCGGCTACAACGGAAGGAGGCTAAACAGCTATGTTCTCCGGCTACAGGCGGAAGGTGGCTACAACCATTTTATCTATCCTTTCCCCGTCCCACTGCCCTGAAATATAAATGACAAATATAGAAAACCACAGCCACCCGTGCGTGAGATATATCGTATAAACCTGTACCAAGCGTACCAACCTTTGTAATCAACCTATGCAAAAGCCTATAATCAATCTGTGCGAATTCAGCTGTACCAACAAAACACCAACAGGTGTGACACGTATATCGCATCTCTGCGTAATGCGTGCCTATCATCTTTGCATCCAGCATTGTATTGCGACTCATCTATGTGCAACCTGCGCTTTACCTATGAGCCTTAGGGTTTTCACCTTTTCGAACTCTAACTCTTTGTTTGCCTTTATTCTTGTCACTATCACTAATACTCCAACCCGGATCCTCTCATAGATCATATACCAAAGACACCTCAACTAGATTTCCAACATCAACAACACATTCCTCTACCAATCACGTACTGATGTCACCAACATACTATCACAAGATGTGTCTCAACCATGTATCAACTTGTACCATGCATCAACTTGTACCAGCCAAACCAAACTCTACCACTACAAGCTATACCATCAAGTGCATCAACCATGTACCGCAACCTATACCACAACAAGTGCATCAACTATGTACCAAAATAAGTGCATCAATCATGTACCAAACGTAGCAACATACCATATACCATACCATGTTCCAACCATGCAAAACAACCATGCACATCAATACTTATACCTTATACCATACCAATATTGTAACCATGAAATGTATCATATGTATCAGTACATCAAACGTACTATACAATGTGCCAGGGTGTTGAACAAGTAATACCAAGGTGTATCTCAACCGGGTACCATCACCACTAAGAGATGTCTCATATGCATATACTACCATATGCCAAGTGTATATATCAATAATGTATCAATATCAATGGTAGACCACTAACACAAATACTATACACCTTGTACCAATAAACCAAGAAGTGTACTAACAATGTATCTCACCCAACATGTACCATATACCATGAAATGCCTCTAGTCATATGCCTCAAGTATGCTCCTCAATATCACAAATATGTAGTCTCATAACAAAATATGACAAGCCTCAATTTATGTTCAATACCAAAAGATGTGCTTATCTAACAATGAACCATAACGACCATATACTTTAATTGCCAAGGTGTGTCTCAAACGTATAACAATCTTACCTCAACCATGTACCATTAAAGGTACCTCCAAGACGTACCCAAGCATGTGCCATACCATCCAGATTTAAGCCTAAAACAAATACATAAATGACGTACCTTTACTCATCAGAACCTGTAGAATGAAGACCTCATAACGCCCCGGACCGGGGACACAGTACTAATATCCACTCAAGTTTTCATGAGGATTTTCACGTATGCGGCTACTATCCTTCTATCAGCTCGGCATTATGCTGCGCTACCTATTGTCTTGTCAATGCGTGCATACACTACCCTATTGTATTGTCGAAGCTCACGTACCTCCTTAAAATACCAGGGTTTTCTCCAAGTTAGCAACTTTGAAGCTTTAGACCCATGGGGGACCTTCATCGGGAAGAGTGCTTGCCGCATTCAACCTCAAAGTACAAAGAGATGAAACCATAACCATTCACTAAATTGCATAATAATTCATAGATATATGTTCAATATAAGTGTGTGTGTATGTGATAATGAATGACTCCACGAGGTGTATTTATACAAGTGATAGATAACTCCCCTCCTTACTTTAGGGCCTGGGGTTTTCTTGTTACAAGAACTTTACCTTTTATTAACCAACTTGTAACGAACTAGGGGTTTCTTAACCATTATTCATGGCTTCCAACTTCAAGAAGGAATAAATCCTCAACCGTGAGGAAATACGTGACATACCACATATCAATGGAAACAACACGATGAGAACTATCCATCTATGAGTTACTTATCTTCATTTACTCAATCCTTCAATTCCATATTCCTCATTCAACATTGCTACCAAAATATGCTACCAAAATCATTGAAATGTCTCTGACACTACTCACCATTACTATCGACCATACAAACGATAATACAATATCCAATGATATCATCCACATCACTTGAAATCTCAAAGGGTTGACATAAATCACTAAGGTTTGAAATCACTATCCATGGTCCTTCTTCAAGGGGTTGATATCAATGCCAATATTGTCTGCATAAATCCTATCCTTCAATCTAAATAGCTGTCCCACAATGTCCCCCTTTGGATTTGATGGAAATACTAACATTGATGGAAACACTTAGACATGGAAACACTCGTGCTCAAACTCTCTTTGTGATAAATACACCCTTCTCAATTTTCTCCTCTCCCCCTTTGACATCAATGGAAAGGGTGTGTCTCGGGTATCTCTCCCCTTTGGGGTGCTCCCGATACTAAAGAGTCTCCTTGGGGATATTTCCCTTGTCTGCACTACCTCTATCTCTTCATCATCATGAATTTATTTATCTCTCCCTTTGAAAAGGATTAACTCCCCTTGTTGATATGTCTCCTCCTGATATTGTACATGCTCTAACCAATCATGGTAGAAATAATGGCTCCTCTTGTGGTTATGTTTCCCCTTGTCTGCATGCTACTACTCTTCAGCACTACGGATTCTCTCACTCTCTCTCTCATGATTTTCCTTCTCTGCAAGATGTAGAACTATCTTTGAAATAATTCCTTTTCGTCTCTTCGATTGCTATTTATTGTCCCATTGTTGCTTCTCATGTAATTCAGCGACATACATAAAAATCATTCCAAATTTGATTTCTTCATTTACTTCTCATGTTCATGACCATATTGTCAAATGATTTTGCTCTGATGATATAACTTTTGTTGAAATTTCCTTTTCCTGTTCTGATATACCTTTCATTGCTTGCTTTTTTGTAATCAATTGATTTCACTGATTCCAATTGAAAATACACTAATGTGCATCATTTTGACCCATATATACGTACGCTAGGGTATATCCGCGATTCCATATCTGTCCATATGTTACAAACTATCCATAACTCTACTACTCAACGTCACAATGTTTACCAATTTGTCAACGTATTATTGAGGAAGACTTAACTGGACATCACGTATCAAATGTGTCCATTGCAAACCAAACTCTGCATGTCTAGAAAACTTGTGCGAGAAATATCTCTTCCTGAGAAACAAACATAAAATTCTTCTATGGCAATTTTAATTGACACCTGTTGGGGTGCTTTCTCAACTGGTCAATATGTCATTTTGTGCTTTTTCTATATGACTGCTCTGAATCTCTCTGCAAATAACTCATACTGCTCAAACGATGGTTCATGGATCTGTAGTATCTACTGCATGAAATCCCCTTGTTAAACATACATATTTATTGGGATTATCCAAGACAGGTGGCTCAGAAAAATGCAGAAACTCGATGTGGTAGTAATCTTCCTCTTCGTTACTTTGACTCATCATCTTTTTTGAACTTTGACTTCTTCCTTTCTTCCCATGGATTGATATTGCACTGATTCACGAAAGTGCAATTTCTTGAGCATTGTTTATTCTCTGAGATCTTCTTTCTTTCTCCACTCTTTGCAAATCTTTTGTGATATGGGACTTGTTCTTTATTCCTATGTTATTTTGGTTTTCATTTTATTCTCTAAATATTCAACATGTGGAGCATCTTACTTGTAGATTTGTCTTCATCTCGTGCTATTTCCAATCCTAAAAGGGTATCTTATCTTCCTTTACATATTCTTGTTTTATTTTCCAAACCTTCTTATATATATGATATCAGTAATTTCTCTTTCATAGAAATTATTCATCATGTATTTCACCACAATCATGAGATATGTGTCCATAGTTATGGCATTTGTAAAATTCAATGTCATGTGGGACCACATAATATTTTTTTGCTTGAACATTTCTTTACGAGCCGCAATCTGCGAACCTTACGTCAAACTTAGTTTAATAAAAACCAATGACCATGAAAATTTGTACCTCAAGTGAAAGTCTTATTTATGATTGTGAAGATCCTTTCCTAAGTCTTGTAGCGGTGATCATAATATTCTCTTCTATGGATTCTTTCATTACGGTTGAAAATTCTTTGTTGCCTGAATGTGGAGGATCTTCTTTTGTAATCTTCTTCTTGATTATTATGTACTTTTGGAACATCATTCTTCGGGGTCTTGTATTCTTCCTTCTTCATCGGACCAACTGATTATACGCATAAAGTCTCATTTCTTCATTCTTTATTTCGGTTATGGTGATTATGTGGAGCTTTCTTTCTCTTCAACATTCTTGCCGAGCTTGATGACTTTAACCCTTAGTCAATGACAACTTGTTCTTCATGCTTCTCAATCTCTTCTTCTTTATTCATCATTTTGAGACTTCATGAGCTTCTATTCACTTTGATTCTTCAAGTTGGATTTTCAAGGAAATTATTTCTTCAAGTCTCTCTCTTCTTAAATAAATTGATTCAAGTTGATTTAGATTGTTAGTTATTTGCTTAAGATGATTTGTTAATATCTTTTCTCTCTTTTCAGCTTCCTTTCTTTCAATTTCCAAACAATTCTTCTCTTTATTGATTCCTTTCTCGGTACTTCTGTTTCATCTTCAAACCTTTGCTTATCTCCATTTGAATTTTTGTATGTTTCTTCAATATTTTGGCTTCTTCTATACGAACTCTTAAGTTCTTAATGATTTGTTGAGTTTTTTGAAACTTTGAGCACTTTCCTTTTTTCTTCATCAATTCTATCTTGAGTGACTTATTTTATTCTCTTTCCTTATTTAGTTCATCTAAATCACTTAATTATATTTCCTTTTCAATCTCAATATCAATCTTCTATTCGTAATTTTCTTATGCATTTAATACCATATGTCAAGTATATATCTCAATAATGTATCAATATCAATGGTAGACCACTAACACAACAACTATACACCTTGTACCAATAAACCAAGAAGTGTACCAACAATTAATCTCACCCAACATGTACCATATATGATGAAATGCCTCTATTCATATGCCTCGAGTATTCTCCTTTATTCACATCAGCCAGTCAAACCCTAATTAGCCCAGGGGGCATGAATCATGCATTCATCGGTTTCTTTTAGAAAAATGAGCATGAATCGTGCATTCATCAGTTTCTTTAGAAAAATGAGCATGAATGGTGCATTCATCAGTTTCTTTTAGAAAAATGAGCATGAATGGAATTACATTCATCAGTTTCTTTTAGAATATTTTGTTATTTTTACCGTGATTGGAAGAAAATAATAAAAAAAAAAAAACTTGGTTTGTTAGATCTCTTTCTTTCATACATTTTCTTTTACATTATTATTTGAAAAAGAAAATAAATTAGCATAGTGTTTTGTTTCTTCTCATCTTAAAGCATTTCAAAAAAAATAAAAAATAAAAATATAATCATTCTTTGCCGGGTGTTCGTATAAGTTTCATCCATTTTGCAGAGTCTTAACACCATGGAGTTGCACTACCATACCCTTTTGAGTAAATCAAACCCGGTAAGAATGCTAATTAAAATTTACTAGAATTTATGTTTGTAGGGTTCATCAAGCTGGATTAGGCTGGAACCTTGATTTAGGTTGGAGAGGAAACTTTTCAGGGCTATAAAACAAGCATCACAGTATATGCTAAGGAGTGTGAGAATCGGTAATGTGGAAATTTGGGACCCCCCTCTAACACGGGGCTAAACACGAGGAGTTCGTGTGGAAGAAGGTAGCGGATATAACCCCTCTAAAGCTGGACCGAGCGTGGTGGGGAACACATATAGAGGACTTGTCTTGGGATTCGTTGATCGCATTTTCCACAGAAGCTTCATGGGACTCAAATCCATTCGAGGTCCTAGGTCTTCTTGGAACACTTGCTCTCCATACCCTTGATAGGTTTTGAGCTTGATACCCTACTCATTTGCCGGGCCATCAAATCCAATTTGCCACTGGTGATTTTTCAGTGGAAACCTAGTTGCCTTTGTTTTAGGGACTTGCATAGGTGATTGTGGGGGTATACAGCGGTACCTAGAACGAACATCGGACCAACGCGAGTATACCAGAGGAATTTGATTCCATATTCAGTTACTTGCATGGTAGGATTTTCTCTATTGTTGGTTGTTTTAACTATTCTTCCAATTAGTTATTCGTTTGCTTGATTTGTCTTTAGGAACTTTTAGTGTGTGTGCTCTATGCTCCCTAGTTTTCCATGAGTGAGTTAGTGGGTTGTGGCTTTGGGTCTCGACCTAGGGTGGTAGACCGCCCACTCTGTCGGTTGAAAGGAATTTTCAGTCTTCCACTTATAAATGTGGAGCCACCTCTTTATGGGCGTTATTTTGATAAGGCGAGTTCTTGAGTCGGTGTGAGACTTTTACCGGACTTGAGCGATCCCACAAAGGAGAGACATTGCATAAGATAATCATGGATAAAGTTCCGATGATTCCAAACAAGGAACCCCTTCACAAGGGATTCTTGTGCTTTTCTTTTATTGAGAAACATTGGTGTTCCTTTGATGGTCACTTTGTACATTCTGGGTTGAATGTGGGATTATCGGTTTGGTTGGGTACAATTCCAAATGTCCCAAATGCTCTTGATGCTTCATAGTTAAGCACTTTATGTCATGGGCACCTTGTTAATGTTTCTTAGATCAACAAAGTCTCTCTCCCTCCTCCTCACGCCCTGCGAGGTGAGAGTACAATTACTAGTAGAAAGTCTAAATAAAGAATGAAAGAAATCACCAACCTCTGCGGAGTCATGTTGGAGATTGGGTGAAAACCTCTGCAAGTCATGTTGAAGATAAACAACCTTTACCAAGTTATCTTTGAGGGCACATACCATCCTTTGCAAGTTATGCTGGGGGCACATACCCACCCTTTGCAATTCATGTCGGAGGAAAAAGTCCAGTCATTACTAGTCATACTTGGTATTAGGTCACGTAAGCCTCTACAGTCATGTTATCAACCCATCAACCTCTTAAAGTCATGTTGGAGATGTGCAACCAATAGCGCTAGTCATCTTTGGAAATTAATTACGTTGAGAAACCTAGGCAGATGAGTCATAAGCCTAGTTCCCTTGTAATCTTTGCAGGGAGATCACCTTACTCATATACGCCTTGTCATTCAAGAGGTATGAATATTGTGGTCCATGTCTACAAGCTCTTCTGATTCTGATTCTTTTGAGGTTTCCTTGCAGTTTATTTAACCATTGGTTGAGAAAGTGGTCGCAATGCGATCTGATCATCGGCTGATCCCCACTCCTCTTTTGGGGGTGGTCCACTTTAGACGCTTGTAGTCTCGGCCCTATTCAACCATTGGTTGAGAATTGGTCATGTCAATCCAGTCATCGGTTGATCCCACTTTCTCCTAAGTTTTGGGGGTGGGGTGCCTTTAGACCTTATAGTCTCTGCTATTCAACCATTGGTTGAGAAAGTGGTCATCTTGATGCAGTCATTGGGCTGATCCACTTCTCTTTTGGGGGGGTGACGTGCCTTTAGACTGATCCCACTCCTCTTTTGGGGGGTGAAGTGCCTTTAGAGCATGTAGTCTCATAGCCTATTTAGCCATGGGTTGTGAAAGTGGTCATGCCAATGCAGTCATCGGCTGATCCCACTCCTATTTTGGGGGGTGAGGTGCCTTTAGACCATGTAGTATCGCAACCTATTCAACCATTGGTTGCGAAAGTGGTCATGTCGATGCAGTCATCGGATGATCCCACTCTTCTTTTGGGGAGTGACATGTCTACCGACTATGCTTTTAGCATTTCTGGTTCAGTATTTTCAGAACTAGGGGGCATTCCGCTCGCTCTGAGCACACCCCCTCCAAGCCCTAGAATGGTTTCCTTTGATTGGTATTATCTTGTTGAGCCTCGTCTTCCTTCCTCCACACCCTTTCAATTAAGCGTTGAAGTTAATTCAACAAACATTTATCGATGTATTGTGGATGAAGAAGCCTCTGCAAGTAT
The DNA here is from genome assembly GCA_010110895.2 of Picea sitchensis. Taxonomy (NCBI): domain Eukaryota; kingdom Viridiplantae; phylum Streptophyta; class Pinopsida; order Pinales; family Pinaceae; genus Picea; species Picea sitchensis. The sequence continues at coordinate 32,159 of SNQJ01S0032903.1, read as the reverse complement.
TTTATCCTCCTCGATTTGGAAAGTCTTGGGTTCTCCCAAGATTGTGTCTACTTCACATGAGTTGTTGGATTTTGACAGACGTCCTAGTGAATATTTGGGGGTTCTTCCTCAGTTGTCTATCTTGTTAGGTGGGAAGATTGTCCGTGTTGATGTTATAGTGGTGCAAGGCCCGTTATATTTCAATATGCTTCTCGGGCATGATTATGTATATGCTATGAACGTTGTAGTATCTACGCTCTTCCTGGTGATGCACTTCCCTCACAATGGAAGCATTGTCACTATTGACCAGCTGGCATCTGATAATCACCATCCTAATTCAGCGTTATTTCATGCTGCCCCTTTATATGTTCCTAGTGTTCATGTAGACTCCACCCCGCCACAGGTTAATTATGTGGCATCTTATCCTTGGTGTTCAATTGCTTATGAGCAGGAACCTGTGCAATCATGTTTTCCTTCTCGAGACTTGGAATCAACAATTGATCCATTGGTGTATCCAATGGGGGCTTGGGAGCCCTTGCTTCCCCCTCTTGGTCCAAGCAGGCTTGAGTATCCTTCTGAGTATGATCTCGTTGCTAGTAGATCCTTAAGCCCTCATGATCGTGATTCTTCACTGATAGACTATGCCAGTCCTGGTCAGAACCTCCATCGTCATATGGAGTATGGTCTGTTTACTTTACCCTTTGGTACTGTCGACCCTCGTTTGCGTGATTTCTCAGATTTTGAATTGCCTTCATATGAGGCTATCCTTGAAGCTATGACTACGATTTCTATACCGTAGGAGGACTTACACCATGGTTTGTGTTTTCTTCCCTTTTGGGAGACTTCCCAAGTTGACTATTGAAGAGGCTCTTGGTCTGAACCTAGTAGTGGGCTCTACCTGAACCAATTTCATACATGAGTCATTGCCCCCACGGGTCTTCTTTTATGCCCTTTTCAGTCCCTCTAAACATGAAAAGATTGCCGAGAAATCTTGTGGCCTTTCACGCTTGTTAAACTGAAATTTGAAGTCATGTCTATCCGACGATAGTTTACCCCTTTTTCGGTCCGGACACTCAACTGTATGAACAAAGGTATTCTCTAGAGGCCTCAGATCTCTAGAAGAGTACCCTCAGGTATAATTTTAACCCTTTTTAGGGCCTGAGGGACTAAATTTATGAAGAAGGAATCCCCACGGAGTCCATAGTTAAGCTCTTTTCAGACTCCCTAAAATTGAAAAGATTGTCGAGAGACCTTATTCTTTCACACTTGTTAAAATGGTCCAGAAGAACATTCCTGATGAAGTCCATAGTTAATATTTTTTCAGACTCCTTAAAAATGAAAAAAATTCCGAGTGATCTTGTCTTTATCACACTCGTTAACATGGTTTTGAATAGATGTCTTTTCGGTGCTAATTTACCCATTTTTCGAACCGACTAGACTACTTTTGAAAAGGTACCCCATCGGAGTCTCCTTTTACATTTTTTCAGACTCTCTAAATATGAAAAACCGCCGAGCTTACCTTCTCTGGGCTCGTTAAACTTACATTGAAGGATGTTACCATTGTGTGTCTTATTAATCGCATTTGCATACCTGCGTCTTTGGCCTAATGCTGACTCCATGTTTCTCTCAACTGAGCCATCTGAAGCATGCCTTATACGCAAGCCCTGTAACACTTTGCCTCTGCGTCTTGACACCTTTGGCCCCTGGAGGATTTTTCTTGAGTGTCCTTTTCTTGCATATGTCCCTTTGCCCTGAGCATCCCTGTGTTCCATGCGCTTGGAACTAGTATGTTTGTGATACTCGATTCCTCCTTTGTAACATAACATTCTTTTTCCAAAATTATTGAAAAAGACAAAAAAATCAAATATACCCAAAAAGAGGAAGGGAAAAGTATTTTCTTTTTATTTGGCAGCACAATGAGTCACCCTTGGACAAAGCACATCCTTTCGTTTGTTCATCAAGCTCTGGGATTTAATACGACCTTAGGAATCTGTTCTTGCTACATAGGTCTGTGTCCTCCATTTGGTTATTCTTCCAAACATATGGAGAGTTTGTGTTGCCTCCTGCATCGTGAACTTATGTCAAATGCCATGCTGCCCGAGTCTCATCATTTTTCATGCTATTGCTCAAGGGAATTTTTACCAAGCCTGAGTCGACCCCTCTGTAGTTTGTCTCTTTCCCTCATGCTCGTCCATCCCGAAAGTCCAATCAAGTATTTGTTTGAAATCAATGAATCCTTCAGTCTGATCATCAAGATCCTCTAGTCCATACCCGACGAGCCATTGAAGACCTCTGGGCAATGAAGTCGTACACTCATATTACACTCCTACCCGAGTTTTGAAGATTTTGAAGTTGTTTCTCGAGCTCTTAAGACCTCATCTCCAGCCATCAGGCCTTATCAACTTCTAGAAGATGGATACTATACATGTATATCTTTTTGATTTCGAGATGTAGCTCCACTGTTTATTGCTCGCGAATGCACTTTATATAGTTATATGACATGGATCTACAGTGTATTTGATTGGTAGCCATGATTTTATTTCATCTCGAGCATGGGTATGCCTGCCTCGGTGAGACAATTGTTATTTTGTAGATGGAACCTCCCGATTTCTGGTCCCTAGGCTCACTTGTTTCATACGTTGGTGAAGATTGATAATGTATTTCGGTCTTCAGATGCTCTTTTGACCTCACACATTAGGGGGCATCTATTATAACCCTAATTTGCACCAGACATGCTTACCTGGAATTAGGCCATCTTAGATTCCTTCTTTGCCAAAACACTACTAAACAACTCTTCTTAAAAATAACTTTTTTAAAGGCCCACACACCCTGCTCCACTACAACCCGCATGTATCTACAGTCTCCACGCTAGTTGACCCACTACAACCTGCGTGGACCTACAGAAGCAAGGAAAAAGGAAAGTTTCTGACATAACACACAACTTTGGGTAAGTTAATTAAACCTTTCGGCCATGCATGGCCGGTCATTTGACCAAATACCTAGCTCCTTCTAGCCTATAAAAGAAGGGGTAAGGGTCCCATTTGAAAGGAGGAAAAACATAGTAAAGAAACTCTACCTGAATTTGTATTCCCCTTTGCCCAAGATTCTGTAACCATTTTGTGATTTCAACAAAGAAGAGAAGCAAGTGTGTTAGTAGTTGGTGCACAGTAAAAGAGGAGCCAAGGACTAGATTCGTGGAGTAGTGGCCGACTTCATCATTGTAAGTTGCTTTAATGAAGTTAATAATAAAAAAAATGCTTTTCCCGTCCCACCATATGAGGTTTTCATTGTTTATTGTGTACATGTTGATTAAATCTCCAACCCATTAATCCATAGATCAAATGCATGTGGAGTTCTTTGTTTGTCTTTTGTGAAAGCAGGTCAGCCTTGGGAGGAGAGTTGTAGTCAAAGAGAGACCAAGCATGAAGAGGGATCAATACCAAATGCCGGAAATAAGGTATGTTCACTTGATCTTCTGAAATGTGTATTTTCTTAAGAATAATGGGAATTAGGTCTGGGATGACGGTAAAAAGTAGTAATCTTTAGGTCTTTTCTACATGCATGATAAAACCCTATGTGCTAAGTTCGTAGGAGGGATTCCCACCCACAACAGAATTGACGACTGTACTGGGGAGTTTGTAGGGTTCTTTCAGGATTTTTTTTATTGGGTATTTTGAAACTGGTTTTACTGCCTTTTTTGAGTTTCTGCAAGAAGTATGAGTATTCATGGGTTCTAGTTCTCAATACCAGTCTTCCCTTCTCTTCTTAACCAGACTATTTCTTTTTTGTTTTTTGAGAGTCTTAAGAGGCATATGTGCCCTGTAGTGGGACAACCCGCATATGCATGCGCCCTGCCTTTAGTTAGCCCACGTATGTACGCCTGCTGATGAAGTGCTAGCTGCGTGTCTGAGAATCCAAGAAATCCTTCTCAGGAAGAGGCAATCATCCTCTCCCCTGCAGAAGTGATCCTTCTCAGGGATCTTCTGGGTCCTCTATTCACATTCATCAGTATTTAACCTTTATTCACATCACAGATCCAAACCCTAATTACATAACAACATAGTATTCAACCAGATCTAACACATCTAAGCACTTAGCATATGGAAAGAGATCAGATCTAGCATTCATTCACATTACCAAGAACTAAGATAGTATACCAGATGCATCATACATAAATATATCGACACTAAGAATAAATCACATCACTAACATACAACCATAATGCACAAATCAACCATAACACAAGATTTATGTGGTTCACCCCAGTGTGGGGCTACGTCCACTAACTCTTCATCTTCTTTATTATCTTCTGTTAATCTTCTACAAGCACAAAGCCTCAGAACCCACTCCGCATAGGACATGAGATCTACGCGCACCTCACCAGATCCTCCTTCCCCGAGCTAGGTTTAAGCACAAATCCTTCTTACTGTCTATACACAAGCTTCTTACAATCACTTTCACTTAGCTTTGCAAGTTCTTAACACATAGCATGCCCAAAGAATCCACAACTATTCACACTTAGCACACTGGGCTCCACTTTACCTCCTACTTACATCGCCTAGCTTTCTATTATACATTACAAAATGGGCCCAAACATGGGTAAATCCATGGGCCAACATCCCATACCCATTACATAAAACCTTATCCCAAAAACTACCCTAAAAAGGGGCCGAAATCCTGCAATATCTGCTTCGACTTGTGCTCCACCTTCGACCAGCCTGTCCAAGTCCCAAAAGAGGTCAAACATGACCAAGGATCTCCAAAACTTGGTCAAGGGCTAACAGGCCCCCAAAACTCACCTATGACTCGTCCCGAGTCACTCTGGTCTGGGTAACTTTGCCTCAAAACCTCGACCTTGGATCAAGATACTTCAACCTGTTGTTGTGCCAAGGCCTCCTGCTCGATGAAATCTTGAATAATTGACTCGTTCACAAGTCCTTCTAAGCGTTATTCTACCAAAGTGACTACTTGTTCTAGCTCTAATCCTTGGCATTCAATCTCCTCAAAAAGTAGGCAAGCTGCATCGTCGATTGGCTGGAGCTTCTGAGTCACTTCCATGACTTTGCTTTGTATGGCATGGACCTGCTGCTGAGCCATGCATTGTTCTTGGGATATTTTCATCCTCTCAACTACTGACATGAGTTTCAATTGCGCTTGTACTGCTGTTGTTTGCTACTTTGCTTCTTGGAGATGCGACTCCAGTGTCTTCAGTTGAGGGTCCTCGGTAAGGCTCTCATAAGTCTGCACACTGTGAATCCTTAGCCGTTTAGATTCCACGACTAATTCTTTGATCCTTTCAACTACGCTCTGGGCAATTTCTTCTCTCTGGTCTTGTACTTCCTGTGGAGTGCTTATCACTATTTGTAGCTCTAGTTCCGTGACTCTTTGTTGAAGCTTCTGAATGTTTTCAACAAGCTTCATGACTTGATTTACTATCGGGTCTTCTTCCATCTACTCCAATCCCATCACAGAGTGAAGTGCTCTATTGACTGCTTCTTTAATTCTCACCTGCTCCGCGAGCAACTGTTCTTTCTCCTACTAGATTTGCGCTTTATTTTCTTCGAACTTGGTTTGGAGGTCGTCCTTCATCTGCTGTGAAAGTCGAAATTTCTCTATGATTTCCTCTTGTGATTTCTTTAGGGCCACTGAGGCCTGTTGATGCAAGAGCATCGCCAACAACAAGTGAGCACAGAGGCAAAAGACAGATGGAAAAGCGCAACACACATTTTTCACATTTTGAAATGTTTCGAAAGTTTAAGGGAGCGAATATTAATGTAATAGTTAGAAAGATGGCGTACTTGCATTTATATCTTGGAGGTTGTAAACAGATCTTGAGAAATTGCTCTCATCTGTAAATCATTAAGGCATTTATGAATAGTTAATGAAAGTAGGTAGATTTAAATTAGAGATTAGACAGTTTTAGGAGCTGGAGGGAAAACGACTATAGACACCCTCATTCTTTCTATCATTGTATCAATCAAGGATTGTATCACTAAGCACATTATCATAGAGAAGGAGAGAGGGCTGTAGGAGCAGAGATATAGAGGAGAACCCATGTACACAAATTTTGAATTAATATACGAAGCTTTGATTCAGGTTCATGGTGTTCTGATGCTTTCTGTGTATACCTGCAAATTGATCTATTTATGGTTGTTCATTCTCTCTATCATGCATTTGTTATTATGCTATGTGTGAATGTATGTTTTCATGTTGGATGTTTGAAAATTGAGAGAGAGAGAGAATGAGTTTCAATTGTTTCTCTTCCTGAGTGAGAGAAGTTCCTGCAAGGAGTGTAGTGGAAGTCTCTGCAAGGTGTGCGTTGAGAGGGTTCAAAGTTTATCTTTGAAAGCTCAGGAGGGATACCGTTGTTCTCATTTCAACCGAAGTGCAAACCAAGCACAAGAGCCGTGCAAGGTGTGCACAGGTTGTTCGAGACCTTAGAACTCATCAATTAAGGTTGAGAGATTGAAGGACTACTGTTGCAAAGGAAGTGCACAGAGTCGGAAGTTCAAATACGCTGGAGTATTTGAAGGTCTGCCACAAGGAGTGCAAGCAGAGGTCCTATTTCAAGACGTGAATTTATCAGAGAAGCTTAGAAGAGTTAGTTCCTTTGAAGTATCCAAAGGGAGGCGATGTGAAGTTGCTTTGCAGAAGGAAGGTCACAGTGAGAGGACATCAGTTCATTTCACAAAAGTTCTTGAGGGAAGAATCAAATGGTTGAAAGTCTCTATGGAGAATCCCTGAAATAGCGAGGACCATAGGATCTAGGAGAGTTACGGGGAAGTTAAGTGATTGGAGGAATTCATCCTTCGAGAAGCAGGATCCAATATGGACCGTTGATCATGACTGTCAGACCATCGAGATCATTTCAGCATTTTAAGAGTCGGAGTCTCGGCATTCCCGTTGACGAGAATTCGGGTCACTTCACATGAGAACCACCGACATTGCGAAACGCAAAATAGTGTGAAGTGGCGTTTCAAAAATTCGACATTTCGGGGTCCGAGAAACCGAGAGTGCAGTGTTTGGGATCAAGAGTCTTGGACTCCTGGTGCCCAAAAGTCCAAAATCGCGTGGATCGTCAGATTGAAGGGAGCCGTATAGCCGTTGATCCCGTTAGAAGTATTATTTCGGAGTTTGGGTTTTTGAAGGTCGAAGAGCTCAGCGCTTTGCATCTGGATTCACGAAATCACGAAGTATGAAACCACGATAAAGTGACACGACCAAGTGACAGTCAAATTTTGGCTGACCCATCGAATTTCGACATTTCGGCATTCGCAAAGGCGAGAGGTAAGGGATCCTTTGTTTCAGGATTTCTGAAGTCGCAAAACGTGATAAGGGCGTGTAAGAGGAGGACGTAGCAAACATTTTTGGGGACTCTTTATTTTGGGTTTCTGAGGGTGGAAAGGTTGAGAACCTTGACATCAGGAATCGCGAGATCGTGATACCCAAAATCCTGAAAGGGAAAGAAAAGGAAAAGTCCCGAATTTAAATAGAGCGAGACACAGTTGTGGTCAAGGGGATTGAGTTGATGCCTGGTGTCTGTTTACTTGTGTTCAACTCATAAGGACCTATGGATCAATATGTTGAAGGTTCCGATAGGGATCTGAAAGAGCCACTTCGGCTCAGAGGGAGATTTGAATGATCCTATGAGCGGATCTCGACCTGCGGGTTGGGGGTCTATGCCAGTTTTGGTATCAGAGCTGAGAAAGAGTTCTTTTCTTTCTGTAGGAGGGAAAATATTACAGCCATGCCACCAAGAAGGAGAGATAGACCAATGCCTGATCCAGTGGTGGAAAGGGAAATGCGTGAACTATGTGCTAGGCTTGATGCCATGGAGACAACACATAGGCACATAGTCGATGCTGGAGATATCAACGAGGCTGATAGTGAAAATGAAGCTAGACATGGAGAAGAAGTCGCAGTCGAAGATGCAGTAGATGAATGCCTATTCAGGGCTGTTGCAAGGATAGGTGCCAGGGAAAAAATGGAGATTCCTATGTATGAAGGAAACCTGGACGTTGAAGAGCTTCTAGACTGGATTAGAGCTCTGGATAAGTACTTTGACTATGAGGATGTTGAGGAAGACAAAAAGGTTAAACATGCTGTCACTAGACTTAAAGGGCATGCAACATTATGGTGGGATGAATTGTAGGTTGAAAGATGCTGCAAAGGCAAGCAAAAAATCAAGAGTTGGGATAGAATGGTCGCGAAGATGAAAGCCAAATTCATTCCCAAGGATTATCAAATTACTCTGTTTTGGAGGATGCAAAATTTGAGACAGAAGATGATGTCAGTGAAGGAATACACTGAAGAATTCTACAAGATCAACATCAAAGCAGGTCATCGGAGAGCGATGATGAAAAAGTTGCCATTTACATGAATGGTCTAAGATATGACATTCAAGATGAGATGAACATGATGACCCTTTGGAATGTAGAGGATGCTTATTAGATGGCTCTGAAAGCTGAAGAGAAGCTGAGCCGAAAGCAAGGTCAAAGAGGTCGAGGCAGAAGTTAAGCCAGAGGCAAAACAATTGCCCAGGACAAGAATCATAAACCTAAAGAAGAGTGGAAGAAGCCTCAAACTCAAACTGAGAGAGGTGGAAGCTTACAGAGAGGACAGTATGCGGATAATAATACTTTTCCTCGAATCAGAGGAAGAGGAAGAGGCAGAGGTGGATAAATAAAATGCTTTACTTGTGGGAAAATTGGACACAAATCCTATGAATGTCTAGACAGAAAGAAAGAAGGTGGTCAAGCTCACATTGCCGAAGCACAAGGACAGAATGTTGAGGCAGAAGATGCTGAGGGAAGAAGATCACTGATGATGAGAAAAGTTCTCTTAATGCCAGAGAAGGAGGTAGAGAACCCAGCCCAAAGGAACAAAATTTTTCGGACTGCTTGCAAAACCAAAGACATGGTATGCAAAGTCATCGTGGACAATGGTAGCACAAACAATCTCGTTTCTACAGAGATGGTAGAAAATATGGAGCTGGAGACTATTGAACATCCAAGCCCATACAAAGTTTCGTGGCTTCAAAAAGGACATCAGGTAAATGTCACTAAACAATGTTTAGTTGAATTTAAAATAGGAGGATATAAGGATGAAATATTATGTGATATCATTGCCATGTATGTTTGTCATCTATTGCTGGGTAGACCGTGGCAATATGATAGGAATGTGATTCATGATGGGAGAAAGAACACATACACCCTGGAGAAGAATGGGAGAACTCACATGTTGTTGCCGATTAAGGATAAATAAGTGAAACCAGAGGTGAGAAACACTGTACTTCTCATGAGTGGAAAGGAACTTCTTAAAGAGGTTAAGAAGAAGGAAGATACACAATTCATCGTGGATATGAAGCCTAGAATTGTTTTAACTAATACATGAGTGGATGATTTACCAGAGGAAATCCAGAAGTTGCTGGAAGAGTTTGCTGATATAGTAGTGGACAAACTACCTCGTTTGTTACCACCTATCATAAGTATAAGCCATCATATTGATCTTATACCTAGAGCTAGTTTACCAAACAAAGCAACGTACAGATTGACGCCATAGGAGAATGAAGAGGTCAAGAGATAGGTCTAGGATTTAATGGACAAAGGGTTGGTTAGAGAGAGCTTGAGTCCATGTGCTATTCCGACAGTGCTCAGCCCAAAGAAAGATGGAGGATGGAGGATGTGCACAGACTTGAGGGAAATCAACAAGATTACCATCATATATAGATTTCCTTTGCCAAGGATGGATGATTTGATGGATTGCTTGGGTGGAGCAATTTTTTTTTCAAAGATTGATTTGAAAAGCAGATATCATCAAATTCATACGAGAGAAGGTGATGAATGGAAGACAACATTCAAGATGAATGAAAGGCTATATGAATGGCTTGTTATGCCATTTGGATTAACAAATGCGCCTAGTAATTTCATGAGATTGATGAATGAAGTCCTGAAGGATTTCATAGGGAAATTTGTCATCGTATATCTTGATGATATATTGATTTTCAGCAAGACAGAAGTAGAGCACTTGAAGCATTTAGCTATAGTGATGAAGAGATTGCAGCAGGAGAAATTGCTGATAAATGTGAATAAATCGTGATTCATGAGGATGGAACTCATTTATTTGGGTTTTGTCATCTCCGCAAATGAGTTGAAAATGGACCAAGATAAGGTAGAGGCGATTAAGAATTGGCCATAGCCGAAGAGTGTGTTTGAAGTTCGAAGCTTCCATGGATTAGCTAGCTTCTATAGGAAATTCATCCAAAATTTCAATGGAATTAGCGCACCGATGATGGACACGGTGAAGAAAAGACACAAGGCTTTTCATTGGACAGAGGAACCAGGAAAGAGTTTCAACTTGCTGAAGAAAAATATTACTGAACAACCAATTATGGTGTTGCCAGATTTCAGTAAGACATTTCAGGTCAAGTGTGACGCTAGTGGATTTGCAATTGGAGCCATTTTGAGCCAAGACGACAGGCCGGTCACATACTTTAGTGAAAAATTGAATGAAGCAAAGGTCAAACATTCAACATATGACAAAGAATTCTATGTAGTCATACAAACGCTGAAGAAATGGAGACACTACTTGGTTCCTAAAGAGTTTGTTTTGTACATCGATAATCACACTTTGCAATTCGTGACTCAACAAGAAAAGTTGAACGAAAAGCAGGCAAAATGGGTTGAATACATGCAAAGTTTTACTTTTGTAATTAAACATATTTCTGGAACTGCTAACAAAGTTGCTGATGCTTTGAGCATGAAATGTTTGCTGATGCAGGAATTTAGAGTCAAAACTTTGGGTTTTGATAACCTCAAAAAAATGTACAAGGATGACCCAGATTTTAGGGAAGCGTATGAAGCGTTTGAGAATCCAATTCTTAGGGAAAGAAGCCAATGGACCGAATATATGATCCAAGATGGATTATTATTCAGGGGCAATCGGTTATGTATTCCAAAATGCTCCATGAGGGAGAATCTGCTGAAAGAAAAACACAGTGGAGGATTGGCTGGATATTTCGGTCATGACAAAACATTCTCGAAATTAAATGGCTCATATTTTTGGCTAGGGATGAGGATCGATGTCAAAATATTTGTGGACAGATGCAGAATTTGTCAACACTCAAAAGGGAAAAGGCAAAACAAAGGGTTATACCATCCATTACCCATACTAGAGAGGCCGTGGGATGCAATGAGCATGGATTTTATATTGGGGTTGCCGAGAACACAAAGAGGATTTGATTCAATCTTTGTGGTGGTAGATAGATTTTCAAAGATGGCACATTTTATACCATGCCAGAAAACCAACGACGCAACTCATATTGCGAACCTGTTTTTCAAGGAAGTTAGACTTCACGACTTGCCAAGGAGTATTGTTTCTGATCGAGACACCAAGTTCGTGGGACATTTCTGTAGGACTTTATGGAAGAAGCTGGGGATAAGTTTGTCTTTTAGCTCAACGTATCATCCTCAGACGGATGGACAAACATAAGTTGTAAACAGAAGCTTGGGAGATTTGTTGAGGAGCTTAGTGACTAAACATCACAGTCACTGGGATCACATTCTGCCACAGGCGGAATTTTCTTATAATGATTCAATCAACAGGAGCACAGGGCAGAGTTCATTCCAAATTGTATATGGAATGCATCCAAGGGGAGTTTATGAATTAAAGGATGTGGAACGAGCTGAATTCAAGAGTGCTAGTGCAGAGGATTTTGCATAAGCGATGAAGGAGCTTCATAACCAAGTCAAGGAGCGACTACAAAACTCGAGCCAAGAGTATAAACGCAGAGAAGATCAACACAGGAGAGAAATTTAGTGTAAAGTTGGTGATCTGATTCTTGCACATCTAAGAAAGGAAAGGTTCCCAAGGGGAACATATAACAAAATGAAAATGAAAAAGATTGGACCATGCAGAGTCATGAAGAAACTTGGGGCAAATGCATATGAGATCGAATTACCCGACATGATTGGAATTTCACCGATATTCAACATCTCAGTTTTGTACCCTTACAAAGCTGAAGAAGCAGGAGTAGACAGTGAAGAGACATAGGTTCAATGGGCCAAACAAATTCCTGTAGCTGAAAAACCATAGATGGAAAGTGTACTTGACAAGAGAATCAACAAGAGGACCAGGAGAAAATAGTATTTTGAATACTTGGTCAAATGGAAGGGACACCCAGTTGAAGATGCCAGTTGGGATAATGAAACAAAAATTCAGAAGCATGGACAGACCGTGCAAGAGCTCATGAACACGATTCCATGAAAATTTTCAAGTGAGGGAGTATGATGCAGGATCATCGTCAGCAGCAAGTGAGCGCGGAGGCAGAAGACAGATGGAAAAGCGCAACACACATTTTTCACATTTTGAAATGTTTCGAAAGTTTAAGGGTGCAGATATTAATGTAATAGTTAGAAAGATGGCGTACTTGAATTTATATCTTGGAGGTTGTAAAGAGATCTTGAGCAATTGCTCTCATCTGTAAAGCATTAAGGCATTTATGAATAGTTAATGAAAGTAGGTAGATTTAAATTAGAGATTAGACAGTTTTAGGAGCTGGAGGGAAAACGACTATAGACACCCTCATTCTTTCTATCATTGTATCAATTATGGATTGTATCATTAAGCACATTAGCATAGAGAAGGAGAGAGGGATGTAGGAGCAGAGATATAGAGGAGAACCCATGTACATAAATTTTGAATTAATATATGAAGCTTTGATTCAGGTTCATGGTGTTCTGATGCTTTCTGTGTATACCTGCGAATTGATCTGTTTATGGTTGTTCATTCTCTCTATTATGCATTTGTTATTATGATGTGTGTGAATGTATGTTTTCATGTTGGATGTTTGAAAACTGAGAGAGAGAGAATGAGTTTCAATTGTTTCTCTTCCTGAGTGAGAGAAGTTCCTACAAGGAGTGCAGTGGAAGTGTCCGCAAGGTGTGTGTTGACAGGGTTAAGAGTTTATCTCTGAAAGCTCAGGAGGGATACCGTTGTTCTCACTTCAACCGAAGTGCAAACCAAGCATAGGATCCGTGCAAGGTGTGCGCAGGCTGGTCAAGACCTTAGAACTCATCAATTAAGGTTGAGAGATTGAAGGACTACTATTGCAAAGGAAGTGCACAGAGTCAGAAGTTCAAATATGCTGGAGTATTTGAAGGTCTGCTGCAAGGAGTGCGAGCAGAGGTCCTATTTCAAAGCATGGATTTATCAGAGAAGCTCAGAAGAGTTAGTGCCTTTGAAGTATCCAAAGGGAGGTGAAGTGAAGTTGCTTTGCAGAAGGAAGGTCACGACGAGGGGACATTAGTTCATTTCGCAGAAGTTCTTGAAGGAAGAATCAAACGGTTGAAAGTCTCTGTGGAGAATCCCCGAAATAGCGAGGACCGTAGGATCTAGGAGAGATACGGGGAAGTTAAGTGATTGGAGGAATTCATCCTTCGAGAAGCATGATCCAATATGGACCGTTGATCATGACTGTCAGACTGTCGATATCATTTCGGCATTTTAGGAGTCGTAGTCTCGACATTCCCGTTGACGAGAATTCGGGGCACTTCACATGAGAACCCCCGACATTGCGAAACGCAAAATAGTGTGAAGTGGCATTTCAACAATTCGACATTTCGGGGTTCGAGAAACCGAGAGTGCAGTGTTTGGGATTGAGATTCTTGGACTCCTGGTGCCCGAAAGTCCAAAATCGCGTGGACCGTCGGATCGAAGGGAGGCTTATAGCCGTTGATTCTGTTAGAAGTACTATTTCAGAGTTCGAGTTTTTGAAGGTTGAAGAGCTAAGTGATTTTCATCCAGATTCGCGAAATCGCGAAGTCCGAAGCCCTGATAAAGTGACATGACCAAGTGGAAGTCAACTTTTGGCTGACCCATCGAATTTGACATTTCAACATTCACAAAGGCGAGAGGTAAGGGATCCTTTGTTTTGGGATTTCCGAAGTCGCGAAACACGATAAGGGAATGCAAGAGGAGGACGTAGGAAACATTTTCAGGGACTCGTCATTTCGGGTTTCGGAGGGTGGAAAGGTCGAGAACCTTGACATCAGGAATCGCGAGATCGCGATACCCGAAATCTTGAAAGGGAAAGAAAAGGAAAAGTCCCGAATTTAAATAGAGTGAGACACAATTGTGGTCAAGGGGATTGAGTTGACGCCTGATGTTTGTTTACTTGGGTTCATCTGATAAGGACCTATGGATCAATTTGTTGAAGGTTCCGATAGGGATTTGAAAGAGCCACTTCAGCTCAGAGGGATATTTAAACGATCCTGTGATCAGATCTCGACCCACGGGTTGGGGGTCTACGCCACCTATTCTTTTTCTTCCTGCATGCGACGAAGGCGAGATTTGGTCGCATCAACTATTCTGCGGAGTTGGGTAGGCTCATCTCCCAACTCTGGTTCTTCTAATGGTGGGGGCGTAGTGGGCACTGCATGGTTGGAGTGAAGGGATTGTTGTACACCTCTTGGCTCTGTCTCAATTCTATCCTACATGGCTTCTTGTTTGTCTTCAGTTCTCTGCAAAATATATTCCGAGGCATATGATACTGCTGTGATAATGAATTCTAAGTCATTGACCATGAGCATAGTCTGCAGCTTTAGCTTACTCGCTTTGGAATTCTTCTGCGATGTAGGTTTCGTGGGGGAAACCTTTCTTTTCTTGGATGTCTCTACCTCTTCAAGGGGGTTCCTAGGCGGTGTTACTTTTCCTTGCTTCTGCTTATCTTCTTCCCCTTATTTTGCTTCTTTGTCCACTTCGTTGTCTCCTCCTCTGCTAAGTGAATCTGATGCAGTCTCTTCTGATGTGATGTGTATTTCCTGTACATCTTTCTTCTTTTTCTTCCTGCTACTGCTAGGTGCATCATACTCTTCACGAGTAACCACCGAACTTCCAATGAGGTTGGGATCGGATAGTGTTTCCTGGTTGACTAGTATAAGGAACTTCGTAGGCCATTCCTTAGTGATTTCTTCCAGGTCCTCCTCTGTGAGCTTGTAGTAGGACTGAAGCCCTTCTTTACTTTCGTCTGCGCGCGAAGTAATATAAATAAAATGCTTATCTGCGCAGAAATTCATAAGGGATCTGAACCTGTCCAGGGTGTTCAACGTCATATGAGGGAACGACTCAATATCCCTATTCAACTGTAGGTAGTAGGTATGGAATACTGCGTTCGATTTCCATTGTTTCCCCATATCGCTCGAATACCAGAGCGTGGTGAGCTTCTCAGCTAGTGGCTCGAATGACTCAATGTCAGGGAAGGTCGCACCTTCCGGCATCTCCCAAGTAGTGAATGCGATTAGGATATACAACCAGCTAAAATGGAACTCATAACCCTGATCCCGAGCTTCGCAACAATCTAGTTCTAATTGATTGACTAGGTAACTGGCCTAGTTCATCTGTAGTCCTTCCATGCATTTTCCTCCGAGGTCAACGACAAAACTTGTGACCTGCGTGGGTCTATTATTTCTTACTAGCTTACCAACAATCAACTGGCATGCCAGGCACACTGCGCCATTATGAATGGAGGCTACCTTGTAGCCTCACGTCCCTTTCTCTACATCACCATAGGTATCTTTGATCTTCTATGCCAGGGAACGGTCTGGTCCCTGCATGCTCAATCCAGTGATCTTATGGATCAACATTGGATCGACGGTGATGCACTGGTCTAACCATAGATACCCACCATGGAAGCACAACAACAAGAGCTTAACAGATGCGTTAACCTCCTGGTGCCTTCCAAAATGTGGTATCTTCATTACGTTCAAGATAGTGGACCTCACAATGTCCATAGTCCATGGCTGGGGGATGATCTTTGATTTCTTTCCCTTCGTATTGGTCAAATATTTGTGAGGTGCGAGCATGCCATAGCTCTTGCGGTCTCCTAGGTTATAGTCAATGATATTCAAGGTTGGAATGCTCTTCAACTGCGGTTTGATTTCTTGTATTCCCTTCGGAAGGTACGTAGTGATGACTGTGTAGTCGAAGTCCCTCGAGACACTGTCATGAGTCACAACACCGTCCAGGGGTGGAATGTAGTTGGGTAGGATGGATTGAATTAGCTTCACATTTTCCAAGTCATCACGATGCTTGGTTATTTTCTCGGTCGCAGCTCGGGATGGTCCAGATCCATGAGCAGTCGACGGGGAGGCTTGCACTCCTCACGTTGATGAGGCTTGGATGCCTGTGGACATCACCTTCTCAGCCATGATGTCTATTAGAATATCTTCGACGAATTTTTTTGCTGGGCTAATTTTATCTGACATGCACACTCGAGATCTGATATCTCAGGTCGGTGAACAATACTTAATGTAACAGAATGGATGGCGAGGTCTCAATGATCACTGTGTGAAATCAACTAGTTCTCTGCGGCCTTAGATAATCACAATTGTAAAAAGTGTTCTCGGTGCAATGCTCGACGAGATAAATAGATATTGTCGTAACAATTTCTTTCAATGGGTCAGAAAGCCTTATTCAATGCAATTCCATCCGTTATGGTGCGGTCCCAACGGTCCAATGGTGAACTTTCGGGCCATAAATGCTTTCCTAACCGTTCGGGAGTGTCGATCGAAAGGTCATATTGCCTCCAATGATCATATTTCTCCATCATGGCGAAGTGCCTTTCCGTGCCGTACTGATATTCTGACGAAGTTCAAATTTTGGAAACCTTCCTTCTGCGAAGTTCTTTCTGGAGCTTCAAGCAATTTTTCTAACTTAGCTTTCTTCTTGTTGAGATTTCTGGCCTTCTTTCCTGTGGTCTGAATCACTGGTTTCTTCTTTCCAATATCATTATTATCTCCTCTTGGCATGATAACTTTGCATTGTGGGGGGTCTTCATAGGGTTCAAAGGTAATACTTCTTCTCTTTCTTGGGTAGGTGCTCTACTCTTTTGTTCAGACAGGTGTCTCCAGTCTTCCTTTGTCCTTTCAACTTTGACATTCGTATCTTTGGTCTTTAGTAGCTTCGACTGGTCCTTTTGTTCTTCCAGTAATTGCGCTATTCTCCTAGCCATGAAATCTCTTAGTTCTTGCTTTTTCTGTTCTAGATCCTCCTCTTATTGTTTCCTTCATATCTGATCTTTCTCAATCCAGGTTTTTCCTAGCAAGATAACAAATGAGGCGCTGTTCTCAACAAACTTAACAATCTCAAATTCTTCTTCTGTCGAAGTGCCATGAGAACCCATAGATGTCTGGGTAAGTCTTCCACATAGGGTTATCAACTTTCCTCTAAACAATCCTATTCCTCCTAATGAAGGAACCATAGCAGGCTTTCCCAAAATTTCCCAAGTTCTTTCTGTCATGATATTCACCCATGTTTCCTTATCCAGGACACAGTCTATGTCGAAGTCTCCTATTCTTGTTTCTATGTACTCTTTCTCTTTTAAGACCTCTGATAAGTTGATATTTCTGTGGTCATTCAAGGTTTCTTTCATATGTAGTAATATAATCTCTGATTCTTTCTGGGGTTCTATCATATCCTTAGTTTCTTGGCTTGTCTCATCATTTTCTTGTTTCATATTCATCTTTTCAACTTTATCAATCATTCTAGACAATCCAAAACTTCATGGTCCATAGCTTTACAAGAAATACAACTAGGTCTTCTACCAGGGAATTCCTTAGTAAGATGTATTGGTCTTGTGCAACTGCAACAAAGGGTTAATCCTCTCTTTCTCTTAAATGATCCCCAACCTTTCCTATATTGCGCACTGGGATCATAGTAACTAACCTGCAAAAAATTATTTCTAGGATCCTGCATCCATTTTTTATTCCAAACATTCTTTCTATGCATAGGGATAACATACCTTTCATTATTTCTATCAGATCTATTCATATCAACTCTTCTTTCTTCTAACTATGCCCTAGTTTTCAGATTAGGACACAATTTATCAAACATACCTAGATTCATTCTTTCGAAACAAAAATTTTCACTTATCTTACCTTTCTTAGAGCACAAAGCTTCAATATCTTACCTCTTTTCTTCAGATCAAATTTCTCTTCTTAGCACAGAGCTTCAAAAGTCAATACTGCGCATTAAAGCAAAGATCTACGCACATATATTTATTTTCTTCAGTTCCCAACAATCACAGTTTCAGGTCCCGACAACGGAACCATTTGTTGGCACAGGGGCAGACCCAGGGTTGAACGCTTCAATAATGCACCAACAAAAACCTAACTACCTGCCCTTTCAGCAACACCTGCGAAGCAGATGAAGTCTCACCCGAGGTAGAGGCAGGGGTGGTTGCATGACTCAAATGTCTGCAACCTAGCTGGGACACAAATATGTGATTACACCACTCTAACAAAGCACTTACCAGTTAACATTTATCAGTATTTAACCTTTATTCACATCGCATATCCAAACCCTAATTACATAACAATGTAATATTCAACCAAATCTAACACATCTAAGCACTTAGAATATGGAAAGAGATCAGATCTAACATTCATTCACATTACTAAGCACTAATCTAGTATGCCAGATGCATCATACATAAATAAATCGACACTAAGCATAAATCACATCACTAACATACAACCATAATGCACAAATCAACCATAACACAAGATATACGTGGTTCACCCCAGTGTGGGGATACGTCCACCAACTCTTCGTCTTCTTTAGTATCTTCTGTCAATCTTCTACAAGCACAAAGCCTCAGAACCCACTCCGCATAGGAGAGGAGATCTGCGCGCACCTCGCCAGATCCTCCTTCCCCAAGCTAGGTTTAAGCACAAATCATTCTTATTGTTTATACACAAGCTTCTTACAATCACTTTCACTTAGCTCTGTAAGTTATTAACACATAACATGTACAAAGCATCCACAACTATTCACACTTAACACACTAGCCTCCAGTTACCCTCTTACTTACATCACCTATATTTCTATTTATACATTACAAAATGGGCCTAACCATGGGCAAACATCCCATACCCATTACATAAACCCTAATCGAAAAAAATTCCCTAAAAAGGGGTCGAGATCCCACGATCTTTGCTTCGACTTGCGCTCTGCCTTCGACTAGCCTGTCGAAGTCCCAAAAGAGGTCAAACATGAACAAGGATCTCCAAAACTTGGTCAAGGGCCAACCTATAGTCTCATAACACAATATGACAAGCCTCAAGTATATGCCAATACCACAAAGATGTGCCTCTAACAATGAACCATAACAACCATATATTAAGTACCAAGAGTGTGTCTCAAACATATAACAATCTTACCTCAACAATGTACCATCAAGGGCCTCCAAGACATACCTTAAGCATGTGCCATATCATCCAATATTCAAGCCTCAAACAAATACATAAATGACATACCTTTACTCATGAGAACCTCTAGAATGAAGACCTGAGAACTTGCTTCAGACTTCAGGGACTTGGTACTAATATCCACTTAAGGTTTTCATGAGATTTTCACATTTACGATACCTATCCTTCTATCAACCTGTGTATGTACAGTACCTATTGTAATGTCAGTCCGCATATGTATGCCACCTATTGTACTATCAACCCGTGTACACCTCACAAACTAGGGTTTCTCAAGTTCTGCAACTCCGAAACTTTCATCCCTTCATACCTTCGCTACCTCAAAAAAATACCGCCACATTCAACCTCAAAAATACCAAAGATAAACCATAACTATTCATTAAACCATAATAATTCACAGGATAGATGTTCAATATAGGTGTGTGTGTATGTGCTAATGAATGATTCCATGAGGTGTATTTATACAAGTGATAGGTAACTCCCCTCCTTACTTTATGGATTCTAGGGTTTTCTTGTTACAACAACTTTACCCTTTTATTAACCAACTTGTAACCAACTAGGGGTTTCTTGACCACTCTTTGGGACTTCCAACTTCGCAAGACCATATCTCCCTAACCCCGAGGAACTATGTGACCTTCCACATATCAACGAGAATGAGACGATGAATACTATCCATATATGAGTTCCTTACCTTCATTTAATTAATCCTTCAAGTCTATATTCCTCATTTAACATTTCTACAAGAAATGCTACCCGACTCATTGAAATATCTCTGACACTACTCACCATTACTCTCGACCATACAAACGATAATAAAATATCCAATGATCTCACCCACATCACTTGAAATCTCCAAGGGTTGACATAAATTGCTAAGGTTTGACATCACTATCCATGGTCATTCTCCAAGGGTTGACATCAATGACAACCAATTGTCTAAACCATCTGTCCATCAATCTAAACCAACCGTCCAACAATCTCCCCCTTTGGCATTGATGAAAACACTTATACATGGAAACACTCATGCTCAAACTCTCTTTGTGACCATCACTCCTCATCAATGTTTCTCACTCTTCCCCTTTGACATCAATGGAAAAGGGTATCTCTCTAGATATCTCTCCCCCTTTGAGACTGCTCCCCATTACTGAACTCTCCTTGGGGCTACTCCCCTTGTCTGCACTACCTCTATATTTCCATCGTCATGAATTTATTTATCTCCCACCCTTTGACAAAGGAATAACTCTCCCCATGTATATGTCTCCTCCTGACACTATACCTTCTCTAACCAATCATGGTAAAAATAATATCCCCCCCCTGTGGGTATGTCTCCACTTGTTTGCATGATATTGATCTTAATTTTTGGATTCTCTCTCTCTCTCATGATTTGCCTTCTCTGCAAGATGTAGAGCTACCTATAAAATGTTCACTTTCCTCTCTTCCAACATTGTTTATTGTCCATTGGTGCTTCCTCACGTAATTCACTGACATATATAAAAAACATTCAAAATTTGATTTCTTCATTTACTTTTCATGTTCACTTGACCATATTGTCAAATGATTTTGTTTTGATGATATAACTTTTGTTGACAATTTCTCTTTCCCTGTTGTGACATACCTTTCATTTCTTTCCTTTCTGTAATCAACTGATTTGACTGATTCCAATTGAAAATACACTGATGTGCATCATTTCTGACCCATTCTCTTTGTACCTTCTAAGTATCTCACGAATCCATCTATGTCCATATGTCACAAAAAATCCACAACTATGCTACTCAATTGTCCACAATGTTGACCCATCTGTCACTGTACTACTCTGAAGACTTCACCTGGACATCACATATGAAATGTGTCCACTACAAACCAAACTCTTCATGTCTAGAGAAACCTCTACTCAAGATATTTCTTCCTGAAAACAAACATAAACTTCTTCCTGTGTAATTTCCAATTGACACCTGTGTGGGAACACTGCTTTCTCAACCGATCAATCTGTCATTTTGTACTTCTTCTATATGACTTCTCTAAATATATCTCTGCAAATGCTTCATACTGCTCAAAATATGGTTCACTGATCTGTAGTATCTACTGCATGAACTCCCCCGGTTAAACATACATATTTGCTGGGAGTCCCCAAGCCGGGTGGCTCAAAAAAATACCCGCTTTGATGAAGAGTAATCTTCCTCTTCATTTGTAGACTCATCATCTTTATGAAATTTTAATTCTTCCTTTCTACCCATGGATTGATCTTGCAATACAATTCTTGAAAGTACAATCTCTTGGACCTATTCTTTATTCTCATTCTCTTCTTTTCTTTCTCGCAATACTGCAAATCCTGAAATATTTGAGACTTGTTCTTTATTCACTTGTTCTTCTAGTTTTTCATTTCTTCTCCAAACCTTCTTATGTCTGACATCTTACTTTTTCATTATAGATCTGTCTTCATCTTGTACTATTTCCAATCCTGAGAGTATTTGATCTTCCTTTACCTGTTCTTGTTTTATTTTCCAAACCTTCTTATATTTGATATCATTGCTCTCTTTCATAGAAGTATTCATCACACTTCTACAATCACAAGCTATGTGTCCATATTTATGGAATTTGTAACATTCAATGTCATGTGTGACCACATAAACTTTTCTTGCTTGAACATTTCTTTCACGAGCCCTACAATCCGCAACCTTATGTCCAAAGTTAGTACAATAAAAACAATGACCATAAAATTTTTTTACATACTTGGGAGTGAACGATCTTATTTATGGTAGAGTCCTTCTAAATTTCTGTCTTGATTGATCATAATATTCTCTTCCATGGATCCTTTCATTATGGTTGAAGCTTCTTTGCTGCCTGAATGTGGAGGATCTTCTTTTGTAGTCTTCTTCTTGATTCTTCTGTACTTTTGGAACATCCTTCTTCAAGGGCTTGTATTCTTCCTTCTTCATCAGACATTTGATTACTTCTGCATAAGTCTTTGGATTTTCTTCATTCTTTATTTATAGTACTTCAATTGATGATGTGGATGATTTTATCTCTTCAATGTTCTTGGTGAGCTTGATTACTTTAACACTTAGTGTGACAACTTCTTCTTCAAGATTCTCAACCTCCTCTTCTTTCTTCATCGTCTGAGACTTCATGAATTCTTCTGTTCGCTTTGCTTCTTCAAGTTGTATTTTCCAGGAAATAATTTACTTTTCAACTCTTCTCTCTTCTTGACCAAATTCTGATTCAAGTTGATTTAAGTCACCAGTTATTTCTTTAAGATGATCTGTCAATATCTTTTCTCTCTTTTCAACTTCCTTTATTTCGGTTTCCAAACACTTCTTCTCTTTTATTGATTCCTTTCTCACTACCTCTATTTCGACTTCCAAACACTGCTTATCTTCCATCTGACTTTTGTATGTTTCTTCAATCTTTTTGGCTTCTTCTAGCTAAGATCTTAAGTTCTTGATGATTTGATGGGATTTTTCAAAACTTTGAGCACTTTCCTTTTTCTTCATCAATTCTAATTTGAGTGACTTATTTTCTTCTCCTTCTTTATTTAGTTCATCTAAAGAACTAATTATGTTTTCATTTTCAATCTCAGTATTGTATTCTATTTCATCATTTTCAATTTTCAAGTAAGGGAATTCAATTTCAAGATGTCCGTGCTTTTCAAAGTTAAATCAAAAGAACTCACCTTTGTTGGATTCTGTCACTTCACACTCTTCTTTTGAATCTGCCTGACATGATGATCATATTTCTTCCCGTTTTGTACCTATATATTCTTTAGAAAATTTTGACTCTATGATGGGAGAAACATATATATCATGTAACTTATCCCAAAGTTCTTTAGATGATGAACACTTTCCAACCTTTTTTCTTACTAGACCAAGTAATCCTTCCCAAATTATATCCATAGATTTTTTGTTATTCTTCTTCAATTTCTTCTTGGATGTAATCTTTTCTTTCTTTATAGCATTATGTCCCGTCACAACCGAATACCAAATATCACATCCCCGTGCCTTTAAAAATACCTTCATCATGCAACTTCACGACTCATACTTCAGACCCTTTTGACCATTGAACATTGGTGTTCCATTTGTACTATACTCCATGATTTACCTTCCAGTGGTTAAACTATTTCTTTGAAGGAACCTGGCTCTGATACCAATTGTTGGAATACTGAGAGGGGGTGGTGAATTAATTTGAGCACTTTATACCACTTTTAACCATAATAAATATTATTTCACTTTATCAACAATGTTTAGCAATATATCATCAATGTATTATCTAAGATTTCATTCAATATATCATGAGCATATAATCATAAGCAATATCACATCAAATACACAAAACACTGGTATTTACGTGGAAACCCAAATGGGAGAAAACCGCTGAATGCTTTCTTATATATATATATATATATATATATATCAAGAATTCATTCATAGGAAGCACCAAATTCCAAATTCTCCAGCTGCAATCGGAAGGAGGCTACAACCCCCTATTCTCAGGCTACAACCTGAAGGAATCTACAACTCTCTAAATTCTCTGGCTCCAACAATAAGGAGGCTACAACCCCCTAGGTTCTCCGACTACAACCAAAAGGTGGGCTACAACCACCTAGTTCTTAGCCTCCAACTTGAAGGAAGTTGCAACTCCCTGATTCTATGGATACAACCAGAAAGAGTCTACAACCCCCTATGTTCTTAAGCTATAAACAAAAGGTGGCTACAACCACCTATCCTTACCCCATCCTACTGCCCTGAAATATAAGTGTCAAATGATTAAACCACTGCCACATTTTCACTGTGAGATATATCATTGTAAACCTATACCAACCTGTATGAACAACCTATAACCAACCCATGCCAAAAGAATGTAATCAATCCTATACTAGTATTCAACCTATACCAACAGGTACATGACTTGTATATACTGCATCTCATGTCTGTATGCACCCTATATATACTACAATTGGTGTATATACACGACCTTTCTATACTGCAACCTATGTACCCCCTCTGAGAACTAGGGTTTTCACCTTTATAAACTCTGAATCTTTGCTACCTTTGTTACTATCACTGACACTGCCACTGTCACTGATACTGTCACTGTCATTGATACTCAACCATATCCTCTCACATGGATCATATACCAAAGACACCTCTCAACTAGATTTCCAACAACCACATGCCTCAACCAAGCATGATCCAACATCACCACATACTGTCAAAATATATGTGTCTCAATCTTGTACCAACCTATACCATGCATCAAACTGTACCACAAGCTATACCATCAAGTGCATCAACCATGTACCATAACAAGTGCATCAAATATGTACCAAAACAAGTGCATCAATCATGTACCAATCATGTACCTATACAATATACCATACCATGTTCCAAGCATGAAAATCAACCATGTACATCAACCATGCACATCAACCATGCACATCAATACTTGTACCTTATACCATACCATGTGCCAACCATGAAATGTATCTCATATACCATATCAAGCATCAAACATGTACTATACAGTGTACCATAAGATATGTTGAACAAATAATACGAAGAGTGTATCTCAACCAAGTACCATCACCACTAAGAGATGTTTCCTATGCATGTACTACCATATGCCAAGTGTATATCTCAATAATGTATCAATATCAATGGTAGACCACTAACACAACACATATACACCTTGTACCAATAAACCAAGAAATGTACGATCAATGTATCTCATCCAACATGTACCATATACCATGAAATGCCTCTATTCGTATGCCTCAATTATTATCCACAATATCACAAATATTTAGTCTCATAATACAATATGATAAGCCTCAAGTGTATGCCAATACCACAAATATGTGCCTCTAACAATGAACCATAACAACCATATACTAAGTACCAAGAGTGTGTCTCAAACATATAACAATATTACCTCAACCATGTACCATCAAGGTCCTCCAAGACACACCTTAAGTATGTGCCATATCATCCAATATTCAAGCCTAAAACAAATACATAAATGACATACGTTTACTCATGAGAACATGTAGAATGAAGACTTGGGAACTTGTTTCAGACTTCAGGGACCTGGTGCGAATATCCACTCAAGTTTTTCATGATATTTTCACAGTAACACTACCTATTCTTCTATCAGCCCGCATATATATGCTACCTATTGTACTGTCAGCTCATGTACACTACCTATTGTAATATCAGCCCACATACGCCTCAAAAACTAGGGTTTTCTCAATTTCTACAACTCCGAAACTTTCGTCCCTTCAGACCTTCGCTACCTCATAAAAATACCGCCACATTCAACCTAAAAATACCAAAGATAAACTATAACCATTCAATAAACCATCCATTAAACCATACAATTCACTAGATAAATGTTCAATATAAGTGTGTGTGTGTGTGTGTATGTGATAATGAATGAATCCATGAGGTGTATTTTTACAAGTGATAGGTAACTCCCCTCCTTACTTTAGGGCTTCTAGGGTTTTATTTTTACATCAAATTTACCCTTTTATTAACCAACTTGTAACCAACTAGGGGTTTCTTGACCACTCTTTGGGGCTTCCAACTTCGCAAGACCATATCTCCCTAACTGTGAGGAACTATGCGACGTTCCAAATATCACCATAAATGACATGAAAAATACTATCCATCTATGAATTCCTTACCTTAATTTACTCAATCCTTCAATTTAGTATTCCTCATTCAAAATTACTACCAAAATATGCTACCAGAATCATTCAAATGTCTCCAACACTATTCACCATTACTCTCGACCATACAAACAATAATAAACTATCCAATGATTTGATCCACATCACTTGAACTCTCCAAGGGTTGAAACAAACTGCTAAGGTTTGACATCACTACCCATGGTCACTATCATGAGCATATAATCATAAGAAACATCACATCAAATGCACAATACACCAATATTTACGTGGAAACCCAAATGGGAGAAAACCACATAATTATTTCTTATATATATCAAGAATTCATTCGTAGGAAGCACCAACTTTTGAATTCTTCAGATGCAACTGGAAGGAGGCTACAACAACCTATTCTCAAGCTCCAACCCGAAGGAATCTACAACTCCCTTTAATTCTCTGGATCCAACAAGAAGGAGGCTACAACCCCCTAGGTTCTCCGACTACAACCAGAAGGTGGCTACAACCACCCAGTTCTCAGGCTCCAACTTGAAGGAATCTCCAACTCCTTGATTCTATGGATACAACCAGAAGGAGGATACAACCCCCTATGTTCTCCAACTACAAACAAAAGTTGGCTACAACCACCTATCCTTGCCCCGTCCCACCACCCTGAAATATAAGTGTCAAATAATGAAACCACTGCTGCATTGTCACTGTGAGATGTATCACTGTAATACTGTACCAATCTATACCAAAAAACTATAACCAACCTGTGCTAAAAGATTGTAATCAATCCTATACCAAAAGTCAGCATGTACCAACAAATACCAACAAGTATGCAACCTATATATACTGCATCTCGCGTTTGTACATTCCCTATGTATACTGCAACCACTGTATGTACATGACTTGTCTACACTACAGTCTGCGTACACCCTCTGAGAACTAAGGTTTTCACCTTTCTTAACTCTAACCTTTGCTACCTTTGTCACTTTCACTATCACTGTCACTGCCACTGTCATTGATACTCAAATATACCCTCTCACATGGATCATATACCAAATACACCTCTCAACTAGATTTCTAACTACCACATGCCTCAACCAAGCATGATCCAACATCACGACATACCGTCACAATATATGTGTCTCAACCATGTACCAACCTGTACCATGCATCAAACTGTACCACAAGCTATACCATCAAGTGCATCAACCATGTACCATAACAAGTGCATCAATCATGTACCAAAACAAGTGCATGAATCATGTACCAACCATGTACCTGTACCATATACCATACTGTGTTCCAACCATGCAAATAAATCATGTACATCAACCATGCACATCAATAGTTATACCTTATACCATACCATGTTCCAACCATGAAATGTATCTCATATACCATATCAAGCATCAAACCTGTACTATACCATGTACCATCAGATATGTTGAACAAGTAATACCAAGAGTGTATCTCAAGCAAGTACCATCACCACTAAGAGATGTCTCCTATGCATGTACTACCATATTCCAAGTGTATATCTCAATAATGTATCAATATCAATGGCAAACCACTAACACAACAACTATACACCTTGTACCAATCAACCAAGAAGTGTACCGGAAATGTATCTCACCCAACATGTACCATATACCATGAAATGCCTCTAGTCATATGCCTCGGGTATGCTCCTCAATATCACAAATATATAGTCTCATAACACAATATGACAAGCCTCAAGTATATGCCAATACCACAAATATGTGTCTCTAACAATGAACCATAACAACCATATACTAAGTACCAAGAATGTGTCTCAAACATATAACAATATTTCCTTAACCATGTACCATCAAGGGCCTCCAAGACATACCTTAAGCATGTGCCATATCATCCAATATTCAAGCCTAAAACAAATACATAAATGACATACCTTTACTCACGAGAACCTATAGAATGAAGACCTAGGAACTTGCTTCAGACTTCAGGGACCTGCTACTAATATCCACTCAAGTTTTTCATGAGATTTTCACATGTACGCTACCTATCCTTCTATCAGCCCGCGTATGTACGCTACCTATTGTAATGTGAGCCTGCATACACCTCAAAAACTAAGATTTTATCAAGTTCTTCAACTCCAAATCTTTCAACCCTTCAAATCTTCACTACCTCAAAAAAATTCCGCAACATTCAACCTCAAAAATACCAAAGATAAACCATAACCATTCACTAAACCATTCATTAAACCCTAACAATTCACTAGATAGATGTTCAATATAAGTGTGTGTGTATGTGCTAATGAATGACTCCATGAGGTGTATTTATACAAGTGATAGGTAACTCCACTCCTTACTTTAGGGATTCTAGGGTTTTCTTGTTACAACAACTTTACCCTTTTATTAACCAACTTGTAACCAACTAGGGGTTTCT
This sequence comes from Picea sitchensis, assembly GCA_010110895.2. NCBI lineage: Eukaryota > Viridiplantae > Streptophyta > Pinopsida > Pinales > Pinaceae > Picea > Picea sitchensis. Next base: position 3,827 of record SNQJ01S0032903.1, on the reverse strand, counting down.
TGACCACTCTTTGGGGCTTCCAACTTCGCAAGACCATATCTCCCTAACCTTGGGGAACTATGTGACATTCCACATATCACTGAAAATGACACAAGAAGTATTATCCATCTATGAGTTCCTTACCTTCATTTACTCAATCCTTCAAGTCCATATTACTCATTCAACATTGCTACCGGAATATTCTACCAGAATCATTCAAATGTCTCCGACACTACTCACCATTACTCTCGACCATACAAAAGATAATAAACTATCTAATGATCTCATCCACATCACTGTCCACATCACTTGAACTCTCAAGGGTTTAAATAAACCGCTAAGGTTTGACATCACTATCGATGGTCACTCTCCAAGGGTTGACATCAATGAAAAAAAACTGTCCAAACCATATGTCCATCATTCTAAACCAACTATCCAACAAAGAGTTGCCCCCCATCATAATAGGAGGACCTTTGCATGCGTCCAATGAAGAGTAGGCTTCTTTTGCAGTATTCGTGTGGTGTGATGCACTTGAATCTACAATCCCAGAATTGGGCGAGAAGTTGATGGCAATCAAAGCATGGCTATAATTGCCTTTCTTGGTATTTTGATCTCTTGGCTTCTTCTTCTTGTCACCCTCAGGGATGCAATCTCCAAGGTTTTTTTATTGAAGTATTTGGGCCATTTGATCTATCTTTTTTTGCATACATGTGGATTCTGGATGGAATCATTTATGGAATTAAGTGCATTTCTCCCCTTTTCATCTTTGGATCTGGAGGCATCATTGAAGGGTTTTGAGTACCCTTCCTTCTTTGAATTTGCATGTGCCTTCCTTTTGTCTTTTTCTTTATATTTATGATTTTGTTGACTACTACCATCTTTCACAACAAGTGCATGCACCTTTGGGCCTTTGATTTTTCCCATGTTCATGAGCTTATTTTTCTCTTGCGTCAGAGACTCGACAATGAACTCAAGAGAAAGAATTTTCCAAGTAGCTCCAGAGGTGAGCCTAACTGAATGAAATGTGGATACAAACACTGAGTATTCCATACCAAGTTTGGAGAGAATGGTAAGAAGCATTTATTTCGCCTCCTTAGATTTATCAACCCCGCAAGCTTTGATTTGTCACAACAAATCCTTATATTTTGCAAAGAAATATTAGAGATTGTCGAAGGTTTTTGCATCCATAGTGAGCAATTCCACCTCGAGCATGTGTCCCTTCATCTCATATTTTTTTCCAAAAATCCCTTCCATGGTGGTCCAGGCTTCATTGGAGGTTTTACAAGAGGATATGTGAAAGAGGAATTCAAGAGAAATGAGACTGGAAATAGTTCCAAATGCTTCATCCATTCGATTAAGATACTTGGATTTTTCTATAGCTGATGTGGGTTCGGTCTCTATGTCAATGGTTAACCTATATAATCCTCTGCTTCAAAGATGCACTATCATATTTTCCTTCCATGCAAAGAAATTGTACAGTGTAATAATGAATTCTTTTGGAAATTCCATTTTCCACTATCTTCAATATCTAGTATCTACAAAAAGAATCTAGTGTGTATTTTTCTAGCAATTTGTTGGCTCTGATACTGTGTAATTGTGTATGAACCTACACATATATGATCTAGCTAGAAAAAATACATACACAATTTGCAGAGAAATGAGAAAAGAGAGAAACATGAGAGAAATAATGGAAGAATTCTATTAACTAAATGAATGAATGATAATTTACACATGATATACTATGTATAACTAAACTAATGTGCACTGGAGGATAATCCAATGTGCCATAGTGGTGGTCTAGAGTGATATGGACACACACTGACAATTATGGGAGTAAACTGCCACCTAGTCTGAGTTAACTAGTCTCTCAGTCCTCGGTTAACTGACTGAAACAAAGTGAAGTGAGGAGGAGATTAGGGAATCATGAGGTAATGCTCTAGTCTAGTGATAATCCTAAGGATAATGCACATAGATGGTGATGATCCCAATTCTACATGGTGATGAAACAAATGTGGCATCTAGATTCCACTCAACTGATCAAACTGAAGTGTGAACTAAAGAGAATATTCTCCTAGAATGTAGGAAAAAAATATTCTCCCTAAACTATAGGAGACTGAATAATGACTAATAAACATATGGAAAATATTAGGAAAAATAAATCCCATGTGTGTGTGAAGTATCTCCAACACAGGTCAGATTATTGGGAATAAGGATGCAAGAGTTGAAACTAGAAGAAGAATTCACTCACCAAAATAGAAACACCTAGCATTATTATCTACAATTGAGCCGAGTAGTTTAAATAAGCCAGAAGGGATGAATTATGGATCAAAGTAATGGATGAAGAATTAGATCACATAGAAAATAATGATACTTGGGAACTGAATCCAATACCAAGGAACAATAATGTGATCTGTACAAAGTGGGTCTTCAGAAAAAAATTGAAAGATGGACAAGTTACTAGGAACAATGCAAGATTGGTATGTAAAGGATATGCTCAGGTTGAAGGTTTTGATTTTGAAGAGACATTTTCTCCAGTTGCTAGAATGGAAGTAATCAGTTTGATTCTATATTATGCATGCTTTAAGAATACTAAAGTGTATAAGATGGATGTGAAATTAGCCTTCTTGAATGGAGAGCTAGAAAAATAGGTCTACATTGACCAACCTGTTATCACTGAAATTTCATCCGCAAATGGTTACAGGAATCCAACATCTTCAAACAACTATGAGTCCATCCATGGACCAAAATTACCAAAATCACATTTCCAAAAGGTCCAAAACTATACAAACAATTATAAAATCAAGATGCGCTATGACTACACAGGGCGCACGCTCACATGCACCATCCATAAATGTAGGAAAAGCGCACATGCACGACTGTGGATGCTAAAAGTCGTGCACACCTGAGAACAATGCATTTATGAGATTGGTCGGCCTCCCACCTACTTATGGTTTAGCTTCCAAGTTGATTTGACATTCAAACCTCGGCTGGATTCGGCTGGGTGGATGATAAAAGACCTAAAGGTTCCCTAAACAACCCCTCTTTCACACTAAAAGCTGGTTGCATAATGCCTCAAAGTGATGCTATCAAACAAGGTCATGGGTGCACTACATTTTCAAGGAATTCATTTGCAAGGTTATGCTGCTGCTATTCTCTTGGGGAACCCTCTTTTCTCATCAAGAGTATACTTGCACCATTCCATTTAGGCAATCCACCTCACCTTTTGAGTGGATTATCTTGGGATTCTTTCACCATTTCTTTCAAGTTTCAAAGTTGTAAGAAGGCTCAATTGTGGGGATCCAAGAGCCCTCCCTTGGAGGAAGAAGGGACCCAAAGTCCTCTTTCTTCTTGGTGTTTTCTTTTCACTAATATAATCCTTTCCATTGGTGACATGAGTCTTGTTTGTTTCTTATTCTTATGTCCTTATGCTCAATAGTTTAGTTGTTCTTTCCTTTCCTAGTTTAATTCTTAGCTTAGCCTTTTATGTTTATTTTTCTAACCCTTTCCTTCACTATTGTCTTGCTTAGCTGGCCCAACTAAGATTGTAAGCACCTCTGTTTTTCTCATTCAGGTGACAAAAGAGGCACAACATATTGGCGACTCCATTGGGGAAAGGTATCAATTTCCTACCCCATTTGGGGTTTTCTATCTCTTCTTTCAGTTTATTTAACTTGCAGGTACCATAATCAGCCCAAGTCGACCTGCAAAACATCCAATTCAAAGCTGAGTTTGTTGAAATTAATAAGAAAACTAAGAGGGGGGGGGGTGAATCAGTTGTAATTGAGCTTAAACAATTTTAAGTCTATTAAAACATTATTAATCTTTCTTCAAGTGATCATCAACAATAT
>SNQJ01S0032902.1:52761-96236 GCA_010110895.2 Picea sitchensis | reverse complement strand
TTCTATAAAACCATTAATGACAAAAACATTCAGTCAATCAATATGTAACACTAGTTCATTACTAGTATCCTATTAGTATCATAGTAAGATCATAATGATTACCATAGTGTTACTCTTTCACAATTGTATTATTCTCTATTACTATTGGTATACTATTTGGGCATTATAGGGGCATGTTTGGAGTCAAATGACATCAACACCATGAAAGACAAAGCATTTTGAGATATTTTTAGTTTCTTACAAATTCATGTTCTATGACTCTCCCTGTCTATTTTTTTTTCCATATTTTTGAGCTTTGGACTTGAAATGGTTAGAGTGGGATAAGGGGCAGTCATATCATCTATTGTTTCCAGTGAAAAATTGACCCAAACTCAATAGGAACTATGCAAAAAATTAGGATTCCACTTCTATGTTGGGAATTTTTCTCATGTAACTTTACCCGAAGAGTTTTTGGCCAATTTAAAGACAACCCAAATCATGGTATTTCTGAAAAAAATGAACAAGAAAGGTGGAAATTTAACTCACCGAAAAGACTACCCTCGTCGGAAATATGAATATTATTTCAAATACATGAATATGCCAATACTAGACTACAATTCTTATGTTGAACACTTAAGTGGACCCTAATAACACTGAAATACAAAGGGAGGTCACGACTAGGGAAGAGGGAACTGAGGTGGCTAAGGTGGAGGATGTGATTCCTCAACCCAAGGAGAAGAAGCAATAGAAAGGTAAAGGTGGCCTATACATGTCAAAAGGGAGCGATCAATTGAGAGTAAAGTACATTGTTATGTAACAAATACGAGAGTTGTTATTGATTCATAACCCATCGATGGCTACAAAATTGTAAAGGCTAAGTCATGGGTGAAAGTTATTGACAATGGGATAAGGATGTTTTTGTTGTTGTCCATTATTGTTGTTGTCCATTACCTTGAATCACTCCTTCCAGAAAAGGACAAATTTTTTAATTACCTTGACTCACTCCATCCAAAAAGGACAAATGGGACAAGCCATTATTCAAAGGCCACGATTACATATTGGTCGTATTAATAGTGAATGGACATTGCGGCTAAGTGGACATTGCATGGGCTTCATTATGAAATTTGTAATTTTCACAACTCCCAAGGTATCTTCACAACTCCTGAGTTCATTCACAATTCTCAAGGCATTGGTCAGAATGACATAGGTAGTTTGGGGATATTCTTCATGCACATTGACCTCTCATGCCATGCCACGTTACAAATATTGGAGTGGTCAACTTGTTTGCACATTTGGAGGCATGTGTCACATAGTTTGATGGATGACCTCCTAGTTTGATCCATGTTGGATATTGACGAGAAAACATGCTTCCTAGACAAGACCTCGATGGCTGATATTTTTTTGGAAATGAACTTGGGAGTTGGATTGCTTGAAGGAATTGATATCCAGGTGGGGAATTGTTCTTATTGTCAAGAGATAAACAATGTTAAGATTAATTTTTGGTGCTCCATCCTTCATATGTATGGTCACCTTAGGTAAAATTTCCCTAATAAATATACACCCAGCGATGAGGAAGAAGTTGAAGAGTGAATAGAGGACATTTCCAAGCTCACAATTGATCTATTTCAAATAGATCAATTTCACGTCTATTTAAAATTTATCAATTTCACGTCTATTTCAAATAGATCAATTTCACGTCTATTTCAAATAGATCAATTTCATGTCTATTTAATAACATATAAAATTGAGCTTCTATGTCTATATCACGTGGATGATGTTTATTTGTTATTAGATATATATTATATGACGAAGAATGACCCTTCTCGGGTTTTAATTAGTCATGTCCTTAAAAGATAGGATAATTGAAGGTTCGAATAATGGAATGTTTGTTGAAGTAGTTTCAATGGCATACTATGTTATATTACATGTCCTCGTGTTATCCTAAGGTTTTGGCAAGGTGTCTTGTGTGAGACCTTCCATGTAACAAGGGATTGATATGCCAATACTACACTTCAATGCTTATGTTGAACACTTAAGTGGACCCTAGTCTATTTATCAAGCCAACATTTGGTTCAATTGTAAAGACACAATCTTGCTAAATGTGAGACCTTTGTAATACAGAGGATTAATCATACTAGGAGTTAGTAGGGTTCTAGTGGAAGGGAAAGTAATTATTACTAATCTTTCTATGAGTAGTATCTACAACCCAACGAGAAAACGAAGGTCAAAAGGTTTTTTTTTTCCATACACTAGTCATCAACATGGCAGAGATCAAAGTTAGTTTTATGCTTAAATATTCATCACAGAATTCAAAAATCCTAAGACTAAACAACAAAAATTTCATTGAGCAAAATTGCATTGAAATTTTGGACCCGTTGATTTCTCTACACAATTGGGCCCATTTGCAAAACTTGGTACCTAAATGAGGAGGTAAGCTGACAAAAGAAGGATTGGTAGGAGGCCCATCAACCCTATTGTGCATCATTTTTTAAAAAATATTTCAATACAAAACCTAAGCAAACAGATTTTGGCAGCGTCATTTTTGGTGCTCTGATCAAATCCCCCTTGGCTCTGATCAAATCCTCCTCTTTGCCCTGACCACCTCCATGTTGCCTCCTCTTCTTGTGACCTACCTCCTCCACGTGCCCTAACCTCCTCTCCATCTCCTAGCTCATGCCCTAACCTTCTTGATATATTAAATTATTAAGGGGGGAACCTTAGTTCTATAGCTCATTGGAACCAAGATGAAAATATTTAAATGTTGGGATGATGAAAAGTGACTTCCAGTGCTCGAAGATGTGTTAAAATAAAATAGATCACTTTTTGGAGTTAAAAAGGGTGTTATAAAGTGACTTTAGGGGAAATAATAAATGAATATTATATAAAGACACTTTGTATTATTTAATTGAGAAGAAAAGGAAAAAAGGGGATAAAAGAGAATTAGGAGATCATTCTCTCATTATTATTTTCTCAAATCAGTTTTGGAGAGCTCTTGATTTTTTGGCTCTAGGACTGAAAACCCTTGAGAAGATTGGGTTCAATAGTGAAACTAACCCACCCTAGCTGATCAAGAATGAGAGATCACACATATCTCTCACTAGGATTCATTGTTGGAAGGAAGATTCATCATTTTGGAAAATCAAGTGTCATCTTTAGAGTTTATGGGAGCTTTGTGGAGGCTGTATTGTTTATTGGAAGTTGTAAGAGACATAAGAAGGGCATGTAACAATTGTTTACAGGCCATGGGAACAATTTAGAGTGGTCATATAATTTGTACAATCTTGTGGGGGTTTAAAGAGATATTTTATCCATCTTTATAGCTCCCGGAGTCTCAAGAGTGGTTGAAACAATCACTTACAGGTCGTGGAGCCTAGTAAATAGGTTGTGAAAACCATAGAGGGAGGCCATATACCTTGTTTCAAGTCATTCCTACCATATGCAAGACGCGGGGGTTGACAAAGGGGTCACTACAACCTATATCTATCTACCAATAGTCTCATATGTCCTCTTTATCAATTCGTGTCATTACCTGTTGTTCATACAGTTTACAAATGGTCTGCTACAACATATTTATGGTTTTCTAGGAGATGTTATAACAACTTGTGTGAGCATCAAAGAGGTTTGTGTTATTCCCTTGCAGATTGATGGTTTGTGAGGACCATACAAGTATATCGTTTTATTTAAAAGGAAGGCATCTTCAGGACAGAGTTAGCTTCAATCACTCATAACCATACTCAATAGTGAATTGTGTCAATCTACAATAGACTATGGAGTTTTCAAAGGGGCTACTACAACACTCATATTGTTTTCCAAGAGTTACCTACATGTAAAAAATAAACAAATATTTCATAATCTATTTGTTGGGTTTCTCTTGTTGTTAGAAATGGGATGGGATTTCTATCATTTTCATTAAATGTAATTTTTGATTTTGTTTGGTGTTCAATATAAATAAACCCTCATTTATGCCAAATCCAATATGGAACAACATTGAAACTGTTTGACAAAATATTTGAACCAAATAACGATTAAAACAAATCAACAATACACAAAAACATATAAACAAACAAACACAAAACATATCAACAGTCCGTGAGGGGATCTTACAGTGGTATGTTGTGAACCGTTTAATGAAAGATCTGAACTAGAAATAATTAAAACACATCGGCAATAAATACAAAATATATCAGTAGTAAACATAAAATGGTAACAATAGTAAGAGGGGATCTTACAAACATGGAATTAAGCACTTTAAGTGTGAGGTTTTCAAAGCTCAATGTTTTATGATGAATTCCACCATTTGATGGAATTATTGGTAGGAATATTGTGACAGAAAAATGGAAGAAAAGAATAAGGTGAGGGACAAATGCGTAATGGAAAATTTAATGTGGTAGTGGAAACTCATGTAATGTACCCATGTTCCAAGTTGAGTCCCATTACTACTATTTCATCTCTAATGCCATTTTGTAACGTATCAAACTCCTTTATTGGGCCACATTACAACTAAAAATGACTAACTATAACTCTGATACCAATTTAAACACAAAGAAATACACAACATGACATATAAGATCATGCAATTTTCCATAATAATTTAAACATGAATGAAATTGATTTCAACTTACGCATTAAAAATTAAACACTCTNTAAAAATGACTAACTATAACTCTGATACCAATTTAAACACAAAGAAATACACAACATGACATATAAGATCATGCAATTTTCCATAATAATTTAAACATGAATGAAATTGATTTCAACTTACGCATTAAAAATTAAACACTCTCACACACACACAAAAATAAATAAATTGGTCAATCACATAAAACATAGATTCAATTCTAGCATTTACCCCCAACAGGTAATAGTAAATAAGATAAAAATTCAAAGTGAAATGCACAACTATTAAACTCAACATTCAAAAAAATTACACGGTGAATATGATCACTTATCTTTGAAAATATGCAACCCGCTACAACGGCTGAACATTCCTCCCAACCATAGATTTTTTGCTCTAATTATCAATAACAAGTCACCCCATAGATAGGGCTATGAATCCATGAGAGATGGTGGTTCTTAAGGTATATTATCACTCTATCAACAAGATAATTTCCACAACCATTCCAATCCACTAGCTCTCTTTCTCCTCAACCAACACAACCCAAGGAATGGGATCCCTATCTCTACCACACAGTCTCTTAGGCTATCCCACTTCCATCAAGGGTTCTAGGATAGGTTGGACGATAAATCTCTTTGTTAGGGACTCTAGTTATCTACAGTTGCAACAAAAATTATCTCAACAACAAATTACTTGCTCTCTTTGAAAATTTTCTTGCACAAAATGTTACTCACCCACCTGTAGCCTATTTCTCCTAAACATTATAGCTCCAACAAGTTTTTATACATTCCCACCATGGCTACCTACTATCTTACAACACTATACACACACATCTCCTCTTTGTTTTCCTAACTGTACGCAATGTCCTCTTTTCCCATATGAATTTCCCTTTCTCCTATGCATGCTGGCTCTCACATTCCTCAAGGTTGATTATACTTAGGCCCATGTTCTCAATAACTCTGCGAGGTGACTTCATACACCAACCCTCTTACATGTATTCAATGATTGAGGCTTTGAAACNTATGAATTTCCCTTTCTCCTATGCATGCTGGCTCTCACATTCCTCAAGGTTGATTATACTTAGGCCCATGTTCTCAATAACTCTGCGAGGTGACTTCATACACCAACCCTCTTACATGTATTCAATGATTGAGGCTTTGAAACACTTAAAAAGGAAATATAAGGTTCATATCGTAAAAATAATTTAGAAAGATGGTTTGGGTTTAATAAGGATGTATAATTCCCCCTTGGACCCCCCCTTTTGTGGAAACTTAGTCCTCATGTCTTCTTCTATGTATTTCTGTAGACAATAATACATTTTATTTTTTATTTTGAGTATACATCATTTACATATTGCATTGTTGAGCCCACAACCATATATAATATTCACATTATATATCACTAAACTAGGGATTAAAAATGGGGATGTTACAACTAAAAAATGGAGAAAGTGATCACCACCTTCATGTAGATTTATTTCCTTCCAAAACTGCATCGTGGGAACCACATATCCAAAAGAAAAGTTTGGAGAGTCAAGGTCAATGGGAAATAAGCAATTTCTAGACCTGCATATGAAGGAACAACAATTGTTTAGGAAAATATGTTATGAAAAACATTTCTTTAATCATATATGGAATTTTTGCAAGTCTTCCAAGAATATAGAGTGTGCTTGAGAAGAGAACAACATATTTCACCTCGATTTGAAACTTTTGGGGAAAAAAACCCCATGAATGGAAAGACAAGATCCAAAACAGATAAAAATAACTCCTCCAAACTTTGTAAAAAAGATAAATCTTGGCAAAGTTTGAAGTAAATGGTCCTTGAAGAACAAAGGCCAATAAATTCATCTTGAATTCACAAGAAGATGAAATGAATCACTAGATGGTTAGGATTCCAAATAAAAATTATAGTACATAATTCCTTGTAGGATGGAAAATAAAAAGGAAGCCTAGGAAGAAGAATGGGAAATAGGAGAAGGATGGGGGACTTAAAAAGGAGAAGTTTGTTCAAATATTGGAGCATGAAAAGAATTTTGAGACTTTCCACAATGAGGAAACTTATTGTCTTTGAGCAAAAGTCACAATATGAAAAATACTGGCAATGAGTAAGAATACACAAAATCTCTAATTGAGAGTGTATAACTCTAGCTTGTGATATATTATGAGCACAGAGAAAATCATTTTTGTTGGTTTTTCCATTTCGGTTTCTAGGATAATCTCTATGTCTATTGTGTTAATTACTTGTGTGACTGAGATTGATGGTTGCATTTCTAAGTTAAATTAATGCTTGTGCGCTCTATTAATTCTCTTAAATTAATCATTGGATTTTCTTATTCTATATCTACATTATTAATCTTCCAGTTAGATTGTTGATAATAGATCAATGTTCTTGCACTTTGTATGCATATGCATGAGTAATTGTGTATAACAATAATCATTATTTTATGGGTTCGTTGGTACACCATAATTGGTTAAAGAATGTGGAATAACACGCTACAACATTACATTAATAAAATACAACATCATTTTAGGATTAGGCATGTTGTTTGAGCCTTGGAAATTCACTTACAACCATACATTCTCCCACCAATGTGTTATGTTTCAAACCATGTATCAAGTCCACATAAGCCATACATTAGGCAATACTAGTATATGATTATTGTATTTATTGATTACAAACTCGTATGACTAATAAAACTTAATTACATTAAATTTAGACTAATTTCAGTCCAATCCATCATAAATTTATTATGAATATCAATTTCTAATACTTAAGATATCAGTTTCCAATTGTTGAGATGTCTATTTCCAATAACTGAGATATTAGTTTCCATTTATATTTTTTGGTAACATTAATTTAGAGTTTGTAACAACATCCTCACCCATAACCTAAAAAAATTAACAAATATGAGAAAAATATTGTGCTCCTTCTCCTCCTCCCCCTCCCCCTCCCAAATATTAATAACTCAAGAAAGTGCCAATATTATTTCTCCTCCTCACTCAAATTACAAAAATGTGAAAAAATACCTATACTCGTTATATCTATATTTGATTTCACCAAATTTAAAATATGATTATATATAAAATAATAAACATAAAAAATCATTTGAAAAGAAAATATCACAACTCTTTAAACTTAAACTTAAATAAAATGTCATACCAATTTAAACATTAACTCACATAAGACGACGAGACAGAGGATGGTAAGTGAGAAGCCATGTATGGCATACCAAAAGAGAAAGGATTGTAGGCCCAAGTATTGGCTAAGCACTATGATTTAGAGTACCACTTGGAAATACAACAGGATTCATCCCCATGGACTAAGAAAAGACCATGGTCGGGGTAGCACTAACTAAGGGATTCACAGGGGTTGCGCCAACTATAGCAGTCAAACCTCATGGTGAAACACAAAATCCTAAGGCCAAATAATAATAAAAGAGCACACTCCTAAATAAAGCTAAAATCCAATGCACAAAAAAAATATATAATGGTTGAAAGGGACCTCACGAACTAAAGTAGGTATGCCTTTCCCAAGAGGGGCCTGAGACTCTGCAACAATAGAGTGGAGGTATCAAAACCAGTTATAAGGACCCATGTAGGCTTCACAACACAGTCAGTTAGATCCCTCTCGAGAAGAAATCCTCCATAAAGTCTATGTGTTGTCTGATCCCTATCTGACTCATGGTACCTGCAGAATAACCCTTGCAAGCAACCTATGTGGCTACCTAGGTCAAGCAACTAGATTCACCACGATATAACTAATGTACAGGCGAGCAGTCGCAAGTATGGTCCACCATATGGGCAAGGTATCAAACCCCAAAATCTCGAAATAAATGCCTCTCAAGGAGGTAAGGGCACTAGTGAGACCCCCAAATACGAATAGAACCCCTCCAATATCTCTGACGCTAGGAAGGTATTATAGGGATATGTCTGCAACCAGCTTCACACGACCTCATGCTTAACTTTGATGTGAGTGGAGCCTCCTAAGGACACCGATTATATAATGGGTTTCACCACTCCTTGGTCAGAACATACATTCAGTTTTATAGACTTGGAGAATTTTACTCACAAAATCCTATTCCAAGGCCCTAGGTCCTATACTTTTTTGTGTACCTTGAAAAATAAAATCATTTCTGATCAATTTTAATTATTCAACGTTAATTTTAATGGATTCTTCTTACTCAAGAGGTGCAATCATGAAACTAACGGTATGCCGACTCAACATAAAAGAAGCAAATATAAAAACATTGCTAATGACTAGTCTTGATTTTCAAAGATATGGTATGCTTCTAAATGTTGTTACCAAAATGCAATATGTACAATTTCAATGAAGAGTAATATTTCCCAATATGCCAAAACTAATGTAAAGAAACCAAAAGTGAAAACTCCATAGGTAAAATGAAAGAAAACATTTTTTTTTGTATTTTCAGTATAATAGAATGGAAATGCAAGGATTGAATAAAGAACCTCTTAGAAATACCCTACTGCAAGCACTTAGAGACAATCCAAGAAGGACACCAAGAAGTAACTACCCATACCCAAAATGCAAGGACAATAAAGTTCACCCAAGAATTCACCAATAAAGCGGCTTCCTATCACTCTGTAGGCACTTAAAATTCAGAATAGGGACCCAAGAAGTCTCAACAACCAACAAAAATCACCCAACAAACACCAAACTCAACAAAAATCACCCAGCAAAGACACTGCCTGGGCAAGGGTTAAGCAAAGAAACTCAGATATAATTCAAAATATTGACTCTCAAGCAATAGGCGATAGAGAAACTCGGGAAAATTGAGAGGAAATAAAGGAGAAAAACACCCAAAACCCCAAAAAGGAGATCTCCCTAGCAGAGTCGCCAATTATGTTAAGAGGAAAATCTCTCTATGGCTAGGGGAAAACCACAATAGATGAAATGAAACCCCGAAATCAACTCTAATATAAAGTATGCTATATAAATGAAATGCTAACACGAGAAGATTAGAAGCCTACCTCATCCGGATGTCTAAAGAAGACCACCATTGGGTACACGAACCAAATCTTTATACCTACAACTTGTCCTCAACAAACAAGATACACAAGCATGTGGTAATGATATATAATATTAGCATATAAATTAGTATAATCCATTAACATACATAAAAATTAAGCCCATGTAAATCAATATAAATATTTGCAAGATATCAATTGGATGAGAAAAGAGTATTTCTATTAATGTAATCAATAGAAGTACATAGGTGACAATCTTCTGTAACGAAACATATCCGAACCAAGAAACTAAGTCCCTCTAGATAGGCCTCCACCACCTCAATCCTCCACCAAGGCAAACTCACAAGTAGGAGTCAATGAAGTTCTCCATCACAAGATATGAAGAGCTCGGGGGATGAACACAAGAAGTTCAGACTTTCAAGGACCAAGGGATGCCGATTCAATTGAGGTGAAATTTCTCCAGAGTGTATTTTCTCTCAATCCTTTACTGTATCTCTTCAAGGCTTGTATATGGCTCAGTTTATAGCCTCCAAATGGAATTGAAGGGTCAAGTTGGAGTGTTTCTAGTATATGGAAGGTCAAGGATCATGGATCACGTGACATGGCATGGAAACCCAATGCATTTTTTATATTTTGAGCACAAACCTGATGTATGCGCACTTTAATGGAGCAGCGCACGTACATACACGAGGTGTATAACTGGCAGGTTACACACATGGATAAAATATGTGTATTTTTTAGCTCTGAAGTGGAAAAAAGGGGAAATCAAGTCTGTAGAGGGAAATGGAAGGCCATCAAATCAAGATGCATGGAGTGTGGCAAAATCTACTATAACAACATTTTTGGTCAAAAATTAGCATCGATAACCCTCACATTTTTACTTTACACTCGCATTTTTAATCCTCTAATATGATGTGGCATGTGTAATATACGCTGAAATATTTTTCACCACAAGTGTATCCATGTAGTCTTATACAGATTCTGCCATCTAGAGCTTTGCCTCAAAAGATATGGAATCAACTTATTAATAGTAAAGAAAGAAGGTTGAGGAAGAATATTATTTTCTTTTCATTATTCAATTAATTAAAATTTATATGACCCATTTTAATTATTTTAATAAATATATTTATTTATTATTAAAACAATGATGATTATATATAGTTGACCATAATTACCATAGGGTGATTCAATGATATAGTATTTTAATAGGATGTTTAAATATATGTTGTTCCTGAAAACTCCGCCACCAAACCCACAATAACACATCAAAATTTATAATCAATCAAAATTTAAATAAATAAAACTATGTATGTTTTTTAAATATAAAAAATACAAACAACATATAACACTTCATAATTTATAACCAATCAAAATTTATATAAATCTAAATCAAAATTTAAATAAACAAAATTATGTATGTTTTTTAAATATAAAAATTAAAAACAATACTTTTAGCTAACATCAAAAAATTTAAAGTAGAATATAAACTAAGGTCATATTTATAGGTCATNTTTCACATATTTTGTATGGTGATTTCAATAAAACAAGAGACGACCAATAATCTGCATCTATTAGGATATTTTAGTTAAAGTTTACAACATTCACTCAAAATGATCATAACCTGCCCCTATCTCCTTCCTATTTCGAGTTCTTTCCTTTACAAGGTTTTACAAAAGGAGTNATTAAAAATTAATTTGTGTAATATTTAATTTAATATATAATTTTTATATAACTTTAATTAACTTTATTCTTGAGTACAAGCAAATTAAAGTGAAAATTATTTAATTATAAATTAATTACATTATATTTTGTAAAAAAAATACTTCATTTCCATTTATATATATATAATTTAATTTCACATATTTTATATGGAAAATTAGTAAAACAAGAGATAACTAGTAGTCTCAATCTATGCTAATTTAATTTCACATATTTTGTATGGTGATTTGAATAAAACAAGAGACGACCAATAATCTGCATCTATTAGGATATTTTAGTTAAAGTTTACAACATTCACTCAAAATGATCATAACCTACCCTTATCTCCTTCCTATTTCGAGTTCTTTCCTTTACAAGGTTTTACAAAAGGTGTAATTCATCAGTAAGAATAATTAGAATGACCCATTGCATCTATTTATTCCAGATACAAAGAAACACCTTTTAACAATTGCATATCCCTTCTCCCTTGAATAGATTCTAATATTTTTAGATATACATACACTAGGACTCCTTCACTTGGCAGTGGTAGGTTTCTAGTAATTTGTTGTGGCAATGCAATCTTGCTTTTAACAGGCAAAAAAAGGTTGTTAAACAAATAATTAATAAGGTCATGTTCTACACTTGAGCACATAGAAGATATTGGAAGGATTAACCATAATGACTCACTACAACTAGTTCGACTAGATACAATGCACCACCTTTTAGCAATGACATATCCCTCCTCCCTTGAACATATTGTAATATTTCCATATATACATACAATCTGAGTCCTTCAGTTGGCAGTGGCACGACTTTAGTAATTTGTCATGGCAATGCAATCCTACTCTCAATAGGAAAAAAAAGGGTTCTTAAACAAATACTCAACAGGGTCACCTTTTGCACTGGAGCACATAGAAGATATGTATAATTAACACTAGGGGAATTCAATGACAAATTGGATGTCTCATCATATACAACACATTGCAAAAATGATGGATAACATTAAATCCTCCTTACCTACAAAGAGGTGATCATGCTCTCCCATCTTGCAAAGTTTGATAGTAAAGGGACCATACATGTAGGAGTTGTCCACTCAACCTAGTACATATGATTGACGGGGATAGACCTTCCACACCAACTTAGATCCTCTTCTTTGTATGTTATGCCTTACCACATTCTTTATGATATCCTTAATTGTATTTTTCTCTAATAGAAACTCCAGAATCTATAACTCCAAAGTTGTTATGTTACTCATCCCAGACAATTAAGACATGAATGAATTACAAACATGAATTCAAGTTTTCTTATTCATAATGTTTCATAGTCTATGAATGCACACCTTTTTGCTAAGGGAATTGATGAGATCCTATTGAGAAGTTGCATCCCTGGGAAGATTTAAATCCAGATTGCACTCATCAACCAGGAGGCATTGAGAAGTCAATTTCCCAAGGTCTATAGTGAAAAAAGGAACCATCCTCCTAATATTACCAGAGTCCCTTCTCTAGTTAATCACTTGAGCTTTAACGGGAAGAGAGAATGTTACTAATTCATCTTCTTTATCAAACTCTATATATTCATGTTTCAAGATACAAAGATATTGTTCATAAGACTCACACATGTAGAATCCCATAGAATCCATCATCCATGGAGCTAAAGGTTACATATTCACCTGATCGTTTATAGGGCTAGGATTTATGATTTTGATATCCTTGGATAAGTTGTTTTTTACACTGGTTTGCTTCATGACAACTGGTTCTATGGCATAAAACTTTCTTGAAGGGTATTTGGCAGATTTAACAAATCCCAAATTAATGTTTGAGTCACCATTCTTCTTTTCTCTCTGATTTTTTCTTACATCATAGAGAGAATAGAACACCCACTTGGTATCATCATTCCACCAAACACCATTCTCATTGGGATCGACGAATTTTCACATCTTCCTTTTTAGCTCAACAATAATGCAAGAAGATATTATGTTGTGCATGTCAAATTTGATTGTGTAATAAACAAATTTTAGCAACCAGGAGGAAAGTATGTTGTGAATAGTAGATTTGAAATGGTAGAGCTAACAAACAATTATAGGAAAACATAAAAATACCAATGTTCATAGCCAAACAACTAGTGACTAGATTGATGCATCAATTTATTGGCAGATAGATCAAATACTTTTCTCACAATCATATGTATTTATTTAGTTTTATGAATCACAAAGGATATTTAATAAACTAGTAGTTAAAGTTTGATAAATTGATACCCTATACCTATAGGCTAATATTATACAAAATCCTACATCCAAATATTTTCCTTTATCAATTGAATCGTGGGAAGGCTTGGTAAATACTGACCACTTATGCTTGAAATGGCTAGAAGGTTATAACCATAACTCCTTCCATTGGATTGGGAATGTCTAAGTTAATATCTCTTTACTAGGAATGATTTTTAAGACTTAAATGATTCCCAACTTCCAAGATGAGTCCCATTACTACCATTTTCAACTCTAGTTCTATTTTACAACATACTCAACTTCTTTGTTAGGCCACATTACAGCTAAAAATGAATAACTATGAATCTGATACCAATTTCAATAGAGAAAAATAAACAACACATCACACAAGCTCATGAAATTGTCTAGAATAATTTAAAACATGAATACAATTGATTTAAACATGCACATTAACAATTAAACACATAGAGATAAGCACTCAATCACATAAAACACATATATGAATGTAGCATCTACCTGCAACAGATAGCAATACATAAGATAAAACTTTAGAGTGAGATGCACAATAATTAAACTCAATATTCAACAAAATTAAACATAGTGAATATGAGCACTTATCTTTGCAAATATGCAACTCGTTGTAGAGGATGGACGTTCCTCCGAACCATAGACTTGTTGCTCTAGTTCTCAATAACAAGTCACCCCCGAGATGGGGAAATGAATCCAAAAGAGATAGTAGTTCCTAAGGTTGGCTATTGTCCCCTTTTGAGAAAGATAATTCCCATGGTCATTCTAATCCACTAGCTCTCTCCCCCCTCAACCTACACAATCCAAGAAATTATTTCCCCTTCTCTTCCATCCAATCCTTCAAGCTATTCCACTTTCCTCTAGGGCTCCAGGATATGTTGGATAAGAAATATCCCTGATAGGGACTTTAATTATCTACAATTGCAACATGAATTGTCATAGCAACAAAGTACTTTCTCTCTTTGACAATTCCTTGCACTGATTCTTAATCATAGAACTACAACCTATTTCTCCCTAAAATTATAGCTCCAACAAGTTGTTATACATGGCCACCATGGTTTCCTAATATATTACAACACTACAAACATGTTTCCGATATTGTTTCCTAACAAAACACAATTTCGGCTTTTCACATACAAATTTTCTTTTCTCCCATGCATGTTGACTCTCACATTTCCTAACGTTGATTTTACAGAGGCCCATGCTCTCAATAAATTTGTGAGGCGACTTTACACACCAACCCCCTTACATGTATTCAATGATTGGGAATTTGAAACACTCAAAAAGGAAATATAAGGTTCATAGTAAAAATAATTTATAAATATGGTTTGGGTTTAATGGGCATGTATAATTCCCCCTTGGACCCCCCATCTCTTGTGGAAACTTAGCCTCCATGTCTTTGTTCGTGTTCATCTATATACGACAATGAATTTTATTTATTATTTTCAATATACATCATTTCCATATTATATTGTTGGGCCCACATACATACATTGTATTTACATTATACACCACTAAACTAGGGATTAAAAATGGGGATGTTACAACTCAAAAATGGAGAAAGAGGTCACCACCTTCATGGATCTTTATTGTCTTCAAAACCTACATCATGGGAAACATATATCCAAAATAAAATTTTGGAGAATCGAGGTAAAGGGGAAATAAGATATTTGTAGACTTGCATACTAAGGAGCAACAAATTTTCAAGAAAATTTGCTATGAAACAAATTTGTTCAATCCTATATGGAATGTTTTCAAGGCTGTCGGGAATTGAGAGTGTGCTTGAGAAGAGAACAACATATTGCACCTTTGAGTTGAAGATTTTGGGGACCAAAACCATGTGAATCGAAGGACGTGATCCAAAATAGATCCAAAATAAATCCAAACTTTGTAAAAAATATAAATCTTGGCAAAGTTTGAAGTCAATGGTCCTTGAAGACCAAATTCCAAGAAAATCATTTTGACTTCACAAGAGGATGAAATGATTCACTTGATGCTTAGTATTCCAAGGAAACATTATAACACATAATTCCTTGAAAGGTGGAAAAGAAAATGGAAGCTTAGGAAGAAGAATGGCTACTAGGAGAAGGATGGAGGGCTCAAAAAGAAGATTGTTTTTCAAAGATTGGAGGATGAAGAGGATTTTGAGAATTTCCACAATGAACAAAATTATTGTCTTTGAGCCAAAGTCACAATCTGTAAAATAACACCAATGAGTAAGAATGCACAAAATCTTTAATTGAGAGTGCATAGCTCTAGCTTGTAATATCTTCTGAGCACAAACAAAAGTTGTTTTTGTTGATTTTCTCATTTGGGTTTCTAGAGTAATCTCTATTTCTATTGTGTTGATTGCTTGTGTGACTAATATTGATGGTTGCATTTCTAAGTTAAATTAATGCTTTTGCACTTTGTTAATTCCCTTAAATTAATCATTGATTTTTCAGATTTTATAGCTACATCATTAATCTTCCAATAAGATAGTTGATAATAACTCGACATTGTTGCACTCTCTATGCATATGCATGGGTAATTATGTATAGAACTAATCATTAGTTTATGGTTTCGTTGGTATGGAATAATTGGTTAAGCAATGTGCAATAACACGCTGCAAAATTACATTCATCAAATCCAACATCATTTTGGCATTGAGCATGTTGTTTCATCCTTGGACATTAACTTACAATTGTACATTCTCCCACCAATGTGTTATGTTTCAAACCATACATTGAGTCTGCAAAAGCCATATGTTTGGGAATACTTGTATATGATTGTTTTATTTATTGATTTTAAACTCATATCTTTGCCTAATTATTTACTAAAAAATACCCATTACATTAAATTTAGACTAATTTCAATCCAAGCTATCATAAATTTATTATGAATATCAATTTCCAATACTTAAGATATAAGTTTCCAATTATTGAGATGTTAATTTCCAATACCCAAGATGTCGGTTTCCAATAATTGAGATATTATTCTCCAATTTATATTTTGGTAACCTTAATTTAGATTTTGTAACAATGTCCTCACCCATAACATGAAAAAATTAACTAGTATGAGAAAGGGATTGTACTCCTCCTCCTCCCAACTATTAATAGTGTGAGAAAGGGATTGTACTCCTCCTCCTCCCAATTATTAATAGTGTGAGAAATGGATTATGCTCCTTCTCCTCTTCCCAAATATTAATGCTATGAGAAATGGAAAATGATCCTTCTCCTCCTCACTTAAATTACAAAAGTGTGAAAAAGGTCCTATTCTCCATCTTCTCCTCACTCAAATGACAGAATCATGAAAAATGGTTGGTAGTCCTCCTTCACCACATCACTCTAATAACATAACTATGAGAAAGGGTGAGTGCTCCTTCTCCTCCTACCAAAAATTAATTCATCCACAAGAACTGTATTTTTTGTAATCAAATCGACCTCTATGCATGTTTATAAATTTTTATGGGGGTTGAGAAACAACTTTAATTTTTTTGAATGAGTAGTTTAGGTAAGTACTTTTAATATAAAAAAATAAAAACAAAAATTGTTTGAAAATGATAGCTCATTACAGTACCATGCTTATAGGTTACAAACAAACAAATTGTGAGATACACAAAATAAGATAGATTAATCATACATGAGAAAAGTATACATCGTAAAAGAATACGCATACACCATTCCAAAACTTAGTAAAATAGTATAATAAGTTATACACATCAAAAGCTTCAGAAAGTCTCCAAAATAGCTTGGCCAATAGTGGCTTCTCATTCATTAATTTTCTAAAAGAGTTTACAAAGTTATATAAGAAAAACTCCTTTTCCTCTATCGCATGTATCTTATTTATATAATATAATAAGATGCAGATTCATCATTTGGCCCCTCTTAATGGAAATTTGTTTCCCTTCCTTGGTCGTTAGGTTTACCCATCTAGTTTCTTGTTTTCTAGCCACATGGGGGTTTGATTTCTTTGTCAGTTCTAACTCCTTCTTTATCATTTTGTTTCTCTGATTGGCTATTTTATCTGTCCATGTATTATTTTGTCACTACAAGGAGAAAAAATTATTGTAGAGGTTTTTATGAAACCTCCATGAAGAATTTATCCCTTAGCTATTTATAGTAGAGGTTGTTAGCAGAGGTGGGTGACCAGAGGTTTTTGTAGAGGTTTTGTTTTTCAGTGTGCCTTTAAGGTATTTATGCACTAGTGCACACCTAAACATACTGCACCGATCTTAACTGTTCAAATGCATTGTCACTATTCATAACAGAGGATGTTAATGGACGTGGGCAACCAAAAGTTTTTGCGTACATTTTTGTCCAATGCGCCTATATGGTACATCTGCCCAAGTGCTCAACTACAACATAATGCACTGGTGCATAGATTTTCATATTCATAGTCATAAGTTATAAAAAAATAACAATCATTGATCAAAGCACACTGATGCCATTGAATCTTATGTATTGGTGCATACACAATGTCTAATGGCGCACCACAGTATGGGTAAATAAAAATAAATTACCAAACCAATTTTCATTGTGACACCTCATCCTGTGCTTCCAATATCTAAAGAAACCACTAGTGCTTACTCTATTTTCATGGACACCCTGTTTCTAGTGCTCCTCAGTGAGTTGGATAGCTCCACCGACCGATTCCAAACATTTCCATTTTTTTGGAAATTACCATGAATTTTCATTTCCTCTCAATGGTGGAACCATGCCTCCTCGAGACATAACAATCCAAGTAATTTGTTTATTTCCTTCCCATTTTCATTCTCATTAGTTTAAAATTTGAATTTAGCTTGAAATTTGGGACTTTAAAAAAAAAATCCGACTCCACGCAGTGCACTGTTTTGGTTTGACTCACCCCAGAGTTGTGCGTCATGTTATAACTTCATAGTAAGCACCACCAATGGTGCGTCAAAGGTTTATCTTAAGCAATGCTTCCGCTTAAAAGACCCATATTTGGTGCGTTATAAAAGACAAGGATCTGTAAATAAAATTCCATATATTTTTGAACACAGAAGCATTGATGCATTCCATTTAACAAAGCACACTGCTAAAAATACAAAACATAAAATATAACTAAGCAATTTAACTATTTTAAACAAATGCGTCGATTCCATTAACATAACCGCACTGGAAAATATATTGAGCAATTTGGCATTGTGGGGTATTTTCTTTGATGCCCCGTCTCTAGTGCTCTACACTTCAGAAAGCATCGTTAAACAAAATGACGGTGCTTTAATAACATGGTATCACTTGTGAATTTTGTCAGTGGTCACAGGAGGGTGGACTACAAGAAAGGTTTGTCAGGGAAAAAAAGTAATAAAATTAAAGTTCGCTAGAACAAAAAATCTTGGTTGTTGATAATACATGTGCAGGGAATGATAATTTCATTCCATCTAGTAAATGTATTGATAGAAGTGATGGAATTGTTAAGTGTAAACAATTATAAGGTCACTTTGTGAGTTTTTGTAAATATTATAATAAAAATATATTTTACATGGAATGCTAATAATCCGTTTGGATGAATGCAATATGGGAGTATTGTAGAAAAAGTGGTCTCAAGTATGGCATTGCTTGAAGAAATAATAAATATTGATGCTTGATGTTGCAACAACCAAGAAAAATCATGAGATGGAATCTCATACTTGGGGAAAATTGAAATTTCCTTATAAAAAAAAATTAATTTCTAAAAAAAATTGTTACGATATTATATCATGATGATTGTATGTGTGTGATATAGGTGAGATGATGGTTATTGAAGTTGCAATGCTTGGGAAGAAATGTTGTTGTTGTAAAATTGGAGCTCTGTGATTTCCATAGAGTGTAGACCCTTAGTGGGGGTCTGGTAATGAATTTTTTCTCTCCTCGTGTGTGAAATCCTTGGAAAGATGGATCACTAAATGACTATGTAGAAGTGAAGGGATGATTGATACTGGAAAGGTGACTGCAATAAAGAAGACACAACTCAATAATGCGTATGGCATGATGGATAGAATCATGAGGGCATGTTAGAAATAATAGTGAGTAGAACTCTTTCTAAAAAAAAATCTGTGGAATAGAGAACAAGACTCACAACTGATGTATGAAGATATGAATTGGGCACTTGGAATGAAGAGAACCAGAAGACAACAAGATTTAATAGCAAAGGCTTGGAGCAAGTGAGGTCCAATTGACTTGTTACAGTCCTGAAGATACGACATGAGGAGAATGAGGATACCATGCAAGAATAATACTTGCATATATTTTTGGATCCTTTTGAAGAATTTTTTAGTGTACATTAGATATAATGCATCGAGGATAGTGCATAAATAAGGGGGAGGGGAATATAATACCCCCAATTTGATCCCCAATTGTAATTGTACATATGTTTTATAGGATGGTGATCCATGATATTATAGGCTAGGGTGCCTCTATGATTATTAGGTCGGAGATCCTAGATTCTAAGAAGGCCAATGAGCCTACTATTGTAATATGTAATCACTTATATTATTAATAAAACACATCATTGCTGCAGACCAAGTTAGATGAAAAAGTATTGGGGGATAGGACTCCATGAAAGGGAAAGGGGGCTAAGGGATTAAGGAAAAGGGGCTAATTCAAGGGGATTAAGCCTAGGAATAAAATAATATTATTCATAAAGTCCTAAGTCTNGGGGGGGGGGGATTACAAGTGGGGGACAAGTTAGTCCCTTGTATTCCAAGTGTCAAATTAGGAACATGTATATATATTATTGATAATTAGTGTAATTATCATTCATTCTTGTCATTCATTCCATCATGATTACCATGAATAGAGAGTAGAGCTATGGAGCTGGAGTGACCCTGTAAATCCTTGGTGGTTTGGGTTTAAAGAGGCAAGTTGTCATGTCCATGGATCAATTCACTGGGGTGAGAGAATTGTTGGGAGTTGGTTTCCCTGTATGCTTCCCATGGGTTCCATAACTCTTGAGTGCAATAGTGTTCTCCAAGGGTCATAGCACTCAGAGAATTCCTGGTCGGCATGTTGTTGAAGCCGAGGAAGGGAAGTGGGACAACCGAAAGACTGTTAAGCAGAGAAGAGGTACACTTTCTGGGGTGGGTCAACCTGAGGGGAATGAGAGGATGTGAGGGGAATGAGAGTTGGTATTGGTGAGAAAACCTTTTCCCTAGTGGATTCTTAGCCCCAACTTGGGGGTGATACATTTTTGAGTGTTTATGAGTAGTGTGGTCTATGGCTAGGAGGAATGTCTAAGGTCTGCATGAAGTTGGTGTTTTACCATTAAAAGATAAGTGTTCTTTTATTTGTAATTCCATGTTTATTATTGTCTGTGATGTTTTTAATTCTATTTTCTATAATTGTATATATGCATGCATTTTATGTTGTTGTACTACACATTGTTGCATATGCAGGAAAAAAATTGTTGATTAATGGTATGAGAGAGTCTAAATTTTGTGTGGCATGGTCCTACTTGGGGATGTGTATGCTACACCCACATTCCTGAATTATATTATCATTATG
Source organism: Picea sitchensis (assembly GCA_010110895.2). Lineage (NCBI taxonomy): Eukaryota > Viridiplantae > Streptophyta > Pinopsida > Pinales > Pinaceae > Picea > Picea sitchensis. Next base: position 75,221 of record SNQJ01S0032902.1, on the reverse strand, counting down.
TATAAACCTTATATTTGTTGTTGAGTGTTCCCAATGCCAATAATTTAACTCATGTAAGAGGGTGGGTGTGAGTGGTCACATCCCATAGTTATTAGGGATAATGGGTTGAGGTACAATCATCTTTGGGAAGAGTGAGAGTTAAGCAAACAAGGGAGAAGAAGGGAAATTCGTATGGAGAATGGGGATAGTTTTTACATGCAGTTTTTGGGCAGCAAAGGTAGAGTTGAGTTATGGGAAGAGAACTAGCCATGATGTACTTAAAGGTATCCATTGTTGGGTTGTGTGTTATGCTGGAAATGAGGCATGTGTGCCCATAAAATGGGTTATAAGCTTGCACTAGAATTTTGTTGTTGAGGAAATAGATCAAGAGCCTTGTGTAGGATGTTGTGAGCACTCCTGAAGCAGCTAAAAGTTCTTGAAGTCCCTTGCTAAGAGATTCCTAACCAAATGAGTGCATTGGAAGCCTTGATAAATGAATGGTATAGCCCGAGGGACTGTGAACAGTGATGGGGTACATTCCTTGGGTTATGTAGGTTTTGAGGAAGAGAGAAATGGTAGATTGGAATTGTTGTAGGAGTAGAAATTGGGTTTGGGGTTGTTGTGTGTAAAGAGTGAAAAACCAGAGGGATGGATCTCCTTGTGGGTTCATAGCATCAAATTTGAGGTGGCATGATGTTGAGATATGGAACAAAAGATCCTATGGTTGGGAGGTTCATCCTTCATATGAAACCAATTGAATTACATTTATAAACATATAAGTATTTATGTTGTGCTATTTATGATTATTACGCTATGTCAAATGATATCTGAATATTGTGTTATGTTTTGTTGGGTTTTCATGCATTCATGAATTTATAAATGTTGTAGATGCATGGATAAATCGACATGTTGTTTGTTGTAGTTTTTATGTTCTTGCTTCCCCTTGTATTTTTGTTATATGTATGGGGCCTTTTTAAATTCGATTTTAGTAAGCTAAGTTGTTTTCCGCAGTGATGAGACTAAGCATGGGTGTTGGGTACGTTACAAAATTTCCTTCTCAAACTCTAGAAGATATTATTGTTGCACTCTTAGCTGAAGAAAAGAGAGAAATTGTAGAAGATATAGAAGGTGATACTCAAATTAATATGACATTCTACTCAAGAAACAACCATACCATATCAGCTAAAGACAAGAGGGATATAAAATGTTACTACTACATAAAAAATCGTCATACAAAAATTAACTGTAAAATCCATGCCAACGATATTATTAAAGGGAAACTTAAATAATTAGTAAATATAACCCTTATCGAAGATCCATTAGATACAAACAATGGTGAAGACTTTGTTCAATAATTTGTGTTTTAAGAAGGGCCACACTCTGAAGACAAGGAAGGATGCAGTGGAAGATAGATAGTTGTTCAATAGTCCAAGATGCTTGTGGATTGAGTAAATTGTACCACATTTGGGTTATGAGACATGCATGTGAAGATTGTTGTCCAATAGTTTAGGGGAGATTTGGGATCTGGTAGTTCAATATCATACCTTTATGATATTATGAGACATTTCAAGTTCTAATGATGTCCAATGATGTTGAGAAACTTGGATCACAACTAGGAGGCTATACCTTTCGGTGGAATAGGGAGAAACTTAAAGGAGTCTTACTGGTCCAAGCATTATTTTCAAATATGAAGCTTACAAAGAATGTTTGGTTATATTTTTAGTTGTGTTCATTTTCAATGAGTTTTGTTTTTTAGTGGTGTAATCCTTAAGAGGGGGTGTTAGATTATAAGGATTACTTAATAATTTCAATTTGTAATTAGTTATTAGACATTAAGTTATTATTGGATGATAGTTGAGATAATCACACAACCACTTCCTCCCTAACAAGAATTAGTTACATCTTATAACCATTGAAATCTCTATAAAAGAGACAAACACTATTGTATTGTTGAACCAAATCTAATATTGAATATCTTCTTTGAGTTCCTCTTGTTCATCCTTCATGAATCATTGTGTTATCATATTCATAAAGATATTATTATTATAATCTTTTGCATTATTTACAATTGTGATTACTTCTATAAACAAAAGAGAGGGAAAATTCCCTAAGATTTTAATATATGTTTGTGTGTGGAAGTTTGGGTAAGGACAGAAGAAATTCTGGAAGAAAGATCCATCAGAAAAAGAAAGATCACATATCCCAATAAAAGTTTCCATGAGTAAACCATAGCCTATGAATAATGCTAATGTCACAAAGTATTTAGGAAACATTCCAAGAAATCTCGAAATATAAGTTATCGTTGAGGGAAATCCCTAATTTAGTGCACCAAGTTTCAGAGGAAGGGCACACACAAAATCATCATTAACATGGAGATTCATTAGAAAGAGGAGGGATGCTTCCCCATATTGAAGTTTTTCATGTGGATATCTATGAAGTGATCTGAGCCTAAAGTACATTAGTCATGGAAACTAGATCAAAGGTAAAGGGAAAGAAAAATTTAATAAAATAAATCAAATTCTTCAAGAGGCATCAATAGCCAATGGTTCCATGGGATCATTGGTGCGCTCTCAAAACACACTTCTTTTTGTCACTTTCATATCATTAACTTTCCTCCATAACCTATATTTGTTATCCAGTTCACATCCTATTCTACCTTTTTTCCATGATTATATTACTTAGCTACATAATCAATGCATTGAAGAATGCTTAAGGTAAATTGTTCGTTCATGAGTACATTTTTATACTTTGTTATGAAAATTGGTTTAAATAGTTATTATTTAATCATTTGCTACAAATCCTTTGATTTTATAGTTACTGAAATATATCTCTATTAGCGATTAAAAAAACATTTTGAAGAAGAGTTGTCCATCTACAGGGATGCGACCATCCTTGTACCGAACCATGCCATCTGTAAGGTGCCAAACGGTTCCACGAAGATCATCCACTTTTCAACTTGGCCTACAGATCTTCCAACTCAAAGAAAAATCAAAGTAAAATGTTGTTTATGAAAATCTATGCCATAATAGAGAGACAATTTTGCAGGCTCAATTGCAAGAAGATGAAGGAGAAGAGACGTGCCACCGTATTATATTAATGAAAAGTAGAAGATACAACTGAATTGCCTTGATGTTGCAAGTTCCCTTTTAGTGGTACTTTGTTCCAACACACACATACACTTGCTCTGAAATTCGTATGAAGATAATCCACAAAAGCTTGATGGACAAATGGAGGCCTCAAGCATCAGTAAGAGCAAGATTCTTCACACAGTCTTCAACCTATTCTTTCATCAATTCTCTGCTTAATCTTACTTCTTATTTCTTAACCTTTTCCATGAGAAGCCCATGATTATATAGGAGAAGGTGAAGTGGTTAAAAATATGAGGATGATCCCACCAAATCAGAGAAACCAGTAGGATCGCAACCACACGGATGCCACCTCACATTCTAGAAGATTCCCCTTCTAGAAACTTCGTGAAACCTCTTTCCTCTTTTATCTTTGGAACGTCGCCGCACCCTGCCTATGTAGCAGCCTACAGAAATCCCGCGGGCCAGACATAGAGCAGATGCGAAAATGATAGATTTTCGCACTGTGTAGTATGAGCAACCTGCAGACCCTTTCTAAAAAACATCCTTGTAGAGGAGGAAAGAAGTTTTTTTTCTCAAGAAAAAAGTCATGTTGGGAGCTTGAACACATGTCTGTGATATCATCATTAGAATGACCAAAATAATGTGTAACATTAGTCCCATGGATCGCTCTGGGTATATGTAGTATTGTAATGTCTTTGATTGTAAGTCTGAGTCTGTCATGTGTTAAAGGTCTGGAAGAATTCTCATGGCGCAACGTATTGTAAATCTGGGGAATTATCTGAGGGAATATGAGACCTTGTTGTTGTCAATATATGTTTTTATTAATGTGTGTTTTTTCCCGATGGAATGAGGATGATTATAAAGTTTTGTTGACTTTGAACGTATGATGTTACAATTATGTGTCTGAATGAATGTGTTTCTTCCATTGAGTTTTTTCATTTGTTAAGTAAGTTGCAATGAATGACATGAAAGAAATCCCTGATGGATCTTTGTGTGTTTATTCCTTCATCCCCGACACAGTACTAGATGGTCTCTCTGATCCTCATTGCATCTCAGGTGAGACCTTCTTCAGCCTTGGCTGAAGATTGATATGCCGATGCTTTGGGGTTTTTGTTGGTCAACTATGGACAAACCTTGGGTCTCAACCTCCCAGTGTTAAGAAGGATCATGCAAGAATGAAATGAACCAACAAATGGTTTCATTATCAGGATCTAAAAGTATTTTATTGAACGATGAAGGTAAGAAATGAGGTGGTATCCATCTCAGGAGGAAATTCAATATTGGTTAACTGCAAAGGAACATGATTTTTCCCAATGTGAAACTCAAGTTCTGAGATTCAATGTGAAGGGATGGAAAGATAAGTATCTCTACATTGATATGCATGAGATTTTCTTTGTTGGATTTCCTTGTTTGTTGTATGAATGGCTAAAAAGGTAGAATGCCACTAATACTACTTTGAGGCCACTAGAGATGATAGTTTGGGATCAATCCACAGTTGATAGGATGAAGGCATTGGAAAAAAGGTGGCCAGGAGCCATTGATTTATAGTTCACTCGAGTAAAGGAGGGATATATAATTGAATTTTTTATTGAGTACATTGATTCTTTCAATGAGGGTGAAAGAAATTTCATAGAAGGTCCTAAGAAAATACGGTTGGAAGAAATCCCACTCTGAATAAAGATGTTTCCCATGGAGAAAAGGGTGATGAACATGGAGTCTGATAGTATGGATGATTAGTGTTGGCCTAGGGGCAGACCCAGGGTTCAATGCTCAACAACACACCAACAAGCTATAACTACTGGCCCTTTCGGCAACACCTGCAAAGCAGATGCAGTCTCACCCGAAGCAATTATGAGGGGGTTGAAGGACATAGATGTCTACAACCAAGGGGAATATCAAGTGGATCTAACACAGGAATAACACAACATTCATATATCACTTATCAGCTTGATCTACTCCATGCATCTATCAGATCTACCTTAGCAATGCAATAATAGTATATGAATGACAAATACAAGATACCAATCATACACAACACAAAATATATGTGGTTCACCCTCTCTCTAGGGCTACATCCACAGAATTGTGATATATTATATTGAGGTAAAGCATACAGTTCTTTTTTGCGCTCTTAGCTAGCATATCACCTTTCTTCTCCTCTCTTTCTCTTCCCTCCCTACACACCCAGCTGCAAGGTTGATCTTTGCACCCAGCTGAAGATCTTACAATACCAGAAGGCTCCCCCCACTTAGAACTTCTCTCTCATAATACAATAATCACTCACATCAACAATCACAACCTATCTTGATACCAACTGGACCCAGGTCCTCTTGACCTCTATTTATACATTACAATAGCTCACCGACAGCCTTAGGCCGAAACCTAGGTGTCCAAAACCCTATATACCAAAACCCTAGGTGTCTAAAACCCTAGGTCAACTTGACCCATATTTTCAGGGCTTCACAAGCCTATCTTTCCTTCCTTCTCGCGCGGTGCTCCAAATCATCCAATGGTGGATTTTTCCACTTGTTGACTTATCCACGATCCTTCTTCCTTGCTGATATTCCATCCTTGATCTCCTCATCCAACAACTTTCTTTCTCGCACTTTGCTCCGTCTTTTCTGCTCTGTTTCTCACTTCGACCCAGTGACAGTCACTGTGTCTTCCGTGAAGTTCAAATTTCACCTCTTCTTCCTTGATCTTCGCTTCCTTTAACAACCCGGGGCCAACAGGACCCCAACACTCACCTGTGACTCGTCTCGAATCACTTCAGATCTGATCTTCCTATTTTACTTCGACTTTGGGCTGCGCAGTGCAACCTTTGCTTTTTTCTCTATGCCTCCTCTTTGTCCTTGCACAGACTGTCTTTTCTGTGTCTGTTACCCAGTTTCAACTGCACTTGGTACCTAGACCCTTTTCTTTATGCTTCTTACTAAGATTTGCGAGGCAACTAGTTGTCATAGTACAACTTCAACCGACTCCCATTTACCAAACCTTCCTTCCATTCTCCCTTCAATGTCTTCAGTTGCGGAACTCCTACTTCTGTAACATAGGCAATCTCATATGGCTTGAGCCAATGCGTTCTGAACTTCCTAGGATGTTTTAGGAACTTAATGTCATACACTAGTACCATATCACCTTGCTTAAATGCCTTCTTCTTGATGTGTTTGTCATGATAGGCCTTTTCTCTTTCCTTCTGAACCTGCTGATGGAAACCTTCGATAAATATGTCTTCTTCGAGTTCAACTAATTGTGCAAGCCTCTCCTAAACAACACCAGTATCATCCATACCTGTAAAGGAAACAATTCTTAGGCTTGGTACTAAATATTCCATTGGAACAACAACTTCGATACCATAAAACAACTTAAAAGGGGTCTACATTGTCAGCTTCTTGCAAGTGGTTCTATAGGCCCACAGTACCGTTGGTACTCTTAAATCCAAATTATCCCTTTTCACACTACAAATCTTCATCAGTGTTGTTTCCAAAATCTTGTTGAATGCTTCAACTGTCCCATTTGCTTGAGGGTGGTACTGTGTGCTCTTGTGATAGTGGACTGTAAATTCTTTAGTCAAGGCTTCAACTATTTTATTTATGAAATGTGTTCCTTGATCCTTCATGAGGATCTTTGGACATCCAAAATTGGTTATGATGTCATCAAATATGAAGCATTCAACTATAGTTGCACTATAGTCCTTGATTGATCTTGCTTTGGCCCATTTGGTCAAGTACTCTGTCGCAGTGATGATGTATCTTTCTCCTGTACGCTCTCCTGGGTGATTTATAGGTCCAACAAAGTCAATGACCCATTTCTCGAATGATTGTAGGGTCACTTGTGGTTCCAATGGAATTTCATCTCTTCTAGATAGTTTCCCAACTCTCTGGCATACATCGCAGGCTCTAGAATAGTCTTTAGCATCTCTGTGTAAGGTAGGCCACCAAAGGCCATCTCGCAGAACCTTCTGTGCAGTTGCTTTCCTTGCGTAATGTCCTCCTGCGATGCCTTTGTGAGATTCTGCGAGGATCATTGGTTTCTCTGCTTCCATAACACACCTTCACAATATCTCATACAGGCCCATTTTGTATAGATGTCTAGCTATAACTGAGAAATTTGTAGTGCGCAGTACTAGTTGTTTCTTCTGTGGAATTGTATACTCACTAGGTGCCATTCATGTTGACAGGAACTAGACTATTTCTGCAAAGTGGTCATTGATCTTTCTAATAGCTAGTAGCTGTGCATCTGGAAGTGTATCTTCCAAATTAGTGGGCTCTTCTCCATGTTCCAACCTCGACAAGTGGTCAGGACCCTTGTTCATTCTTCCTGGTTTTACTATGATCTCAAAACCATAATCTTGAAATCGCAAAAACCTTCTGCATATCCTTCCCCCCAACACTGGCTTGTTGACTAGGTACTTCAATACAGAGTGATCAGTAAACATTTTAAAGTGTCCTCCCAATAGATAGTGGAGAAATTTCTGTAATGCGTACACCATGGCTAATCCCTCTCTTTCAGTAGTGGTATAATTAATCTCAGTTGTGGATAGCTTCCTACTAGAAAAGGATAACGGGTCGTTGATGTCTCCTATTCCTGGTTGTGCTAACACAACTCCCAATATAATGGATGAGGCATCGACATGCACATGAAACTCCTTGGTCCAATATGGGAAAACGAGAATGGGCACAGTAACCATTTTCTATTTCATTGTGTTGAAGCTCTACTGCGATTCTTCAGTCCAACTAAACTAACAATCCCTTTTCAACAATGTCTCCATGGGTGTTGTAATCTGAACATATCCCTTAATGAACTTCTTGTAGTAGCATGTGTGTCCCAGCACAGTGCGCAGCTGTTTAACTATTGTAGGAGGGGGTAGATCAACTATAATAGCGATATTGGATGGGTCTACCAGCAAGCCCTGCTTGCATACAATATGACCTAATAGCACTCCAAATGGTGAGAATAAGATGCACTTCTTCAGATTCAAATAAATTTGACATTGCCTGCATTTGTCCAACATTAGCCTTAGACATTCAATATGATTTTTCAATAAACTAAAAGCAGTCCAGTCATCAAAATACGATTCTAGAAATTTATGCAGAATCTCTTTGAACGCTTCGACCACCACCCTGGAAAATATGGCTGGGGCATTCTTCAATCCAAATGGCATTACTGTATACTGGTAGGATCCCCATTCTGTGGAAAATGTGCTCTTGTGGCAATCTTCCTTGGCAATGCGGATCTGATGGTATCCTGAAAACACGTCTATAAAAGAATATACCTCCTGACCTCCCACATTATCTAACACTTCGTCTGTGAATGGTGTAGGAAAAGGGTCATGCAGACAAACATCGTTCAACTTATTGAGATCTACGTAGATCCTGATTTCTTATGTTTTCTTGTCTTGCACCACCATAGGGCTTATCCACTCTGATTCTTCCACATGTTCTATAATCCCTGCTTCCAGCATTCTGTCAAGCTCAATCTTCACTTTTTCCTTATATTTAGGGTTCAATCTGTAAGGTCTATGTTTGACTAGTCTAGCATCTGGTTTTAAAGGGATCCTCATCTCTCACATAGGTATTTTAATACCCTTTATATTAGTGAACTTGGTCGGAAACAAATCCTGATACTCGTGCAACAACTCTTTAATCTTGTCAATGGTAGCAACATCACAATAATCTCCAACATTGGCAAACTTTGGTGTCTCCTCTATTCCAATATCGACTTTCTTGATCTTGATCGGTTGTCCAATAAATGGTAACTCAACTTCCATTCCTTTCACATATATTTGTCCTTCTGTCTCTATGATGTTCACCTTCCTCGGATCATCATCTTCATCAACATTGATGTTGTAACAACTCTGGAGTTTTTGGAGGGGCATAGTCCATTCGTCCTCTTATTGTTCCAAAGGGAGGCTAGATGCCTCTTCAAATACTTTCTATCTCATAATATGTAATGCTTGGTATGTTGAGGGATATTCACTTTCAAATAAAAAGGTGGTTAAAAAATTATGAATCATACCTTCCCAATCTGCAGTGATGAGGCGCAGCTCTGCTTGAAGGTACCAGTTGATAGGTGTAATGTCCAGCATGTTAATGAATTTGTGCACCCATTGTTCTCAAGGGACATCTCTCCAGGCTTCTTCACAGCTTCGCACATGGTCCTTTGAGCAACTTCGACTTGTGTACCTTACTTCACAACTTTCTTCTTGTGCCGAGAATCGCGTTGTCATTAGAGTATAACATTGTACCCAATCTTTAATATTACTTTTGTGTGTCACCCACCATCTTGCTGGTGTGGATTTCAAGGCCTCATACATTGCCAATGGCCTCTATTGTGTTGGTACACTTGCTTCAAAATATGATAGGAAGGATTCTAAAGGGTTCAGACCGTCAAATGCGGGTAAGTTACTCACTTTTGTGTCGATCCAATGAACTTCTCTGGTTAATCCAACACATCTTCTGGTAGATACTTCATGCATCTGGTTCTGCCAGTTCTTCAGTGCTTCTTTTGAATCTGATGAACACGCACTTTCACTTTGCCAGCTTAAGTTCCTGTCAGTTGTAGGATTAATTTAGTCCTATTGTCTGGTTGTTAGCTTGTATACGTTTTCTAGTGTGTGTGCATAGTATTCTTCTCTGATGGGCTCTGTGTGTCAATAACCTTCATCTGGATCTAAAGGTACGATGACCCTCAGGCCATCTCCTTCAAAATTCATACATATTTTCTTTAAGTCAACAACAATGGAGTTATTGAAGGCCCAATCAATTCCTAATAGCGCAGGGTAAGGGCAACTGTCATCAACTATTTAAATTAGTTCAAAATCTACAAATGTTCTTATTCCATCAATGTCCACAGGGACATGCTCCAATCATTCAAATGGGCTGATAGCTTATTGGTTAGCCATCCTAAGCCTAATAGGGGAATAGATCAACTTCGGTTTTCCCATCTATGCCCAGGTTTGCTTCGTCATGACATTGACCTCCGACCCTAAGTCGATGACCACATAGTCTATCTCATATTCTCCTATTTGAGCGTTCAAGTGTAATTCCTTATTTTTCCTTATCTTCTTACCAATTTGGTGTACTACCCTATTCAGTAAGGGATCTATCTTTCCTTGCTCATATTGCCTGATTAAATTTTGTAATTCTTGTACAACGCTTTCATATTGAATCAACTTAATAGAAGTGTATAAAAATTCCATGAGCTTGCTTATATCTTTTCCTTCTTTTGGCAAAGCGGACTGATCAAATGCTAGAGGCATTCCATATTCTCTCACTTCTGGTCTTGTCTTTGATGCAAAGCCTTGGTTTCCTATGAATTATTTCCTAGCTTCTTCAAACATCTGTCTTTCTTTCTTTGCATCAAAATTTTGGGTCTTCTCTGCAGCTTTTCTGATTCCTGAATCTTCTGTACTCTTCCCTTGTGTCAGTTTGTCTTCTCCTGTGACAACGCCTCCTCTGGTTATAACAAAAAATCTAGGGTATCCTCTGCGAGGTTCAACATAGATCAGTTGCACTTGCAGGTTTTACTGAGGTCCTCGTCTTTCTTGAAGCTTAGCTAGTAGCACAAGACAATCTTCTATAACATGGTCAAACGAGTTGCAATAGCTGCAAGTATTACAAGGGTTCTGACAATCCATTACAAGGTGTCCAGGTTGTATGTAGTTATAACATATGATCTTTCCTTAGCCTCGACCCATTCCTTCTCCTCATCCTCTTCCTTTGAATCCACCGCGAGGATTGAAGTTTCCTCTCCCAGGAGAGTTGTACTGCAGAGTGTTTCCTTCTTGTTGTACTTTGCCTTGGATCTTATATATGTCTCTTGACCTTTCATGCATGAGATCATAAGCCCTAAAATCCCTATCATCATTCCCTACAGACTTACATAATGTACAGTACAAATTTGTAGGTGTCTGAACATACTTTTGCATGTAGTAACCCTCACCAGTACAATGTTTGTTTCTGCATACCGCGCACTAGGGTAAGGTGACTTGATTCAAAGGGCTCGGGGCTCCAGAAGCCAAGTATTCATTGAATAGAGGGAAATGTTCCTTTTCATGGCCTTCTGATTGACATCTGACACACCATATGTCTTCTCTTTTATCTTTTCCCTTGTCTTTCTTCATATCTTTGACCTACAGAGACAAACTAGGTAGCTGACTCAGGATCTGACTCATACCTGAGATGGATTCTCCCATAGGGGCTGATTCAAGCTTCATGGAGATATCCAATGCCTCAGCCTATGAAGCAATCTTCTGTTGCATTAGGGGAACTCTGATGTGTGGTAAGAGAGAAGCAATGAACCATTCTTTATTTTGTTCATCCGGGGTCTGAAAAGTTAATCGACCTATCAAGGTTTTGAATCTATGATTGAATTCCCACACAGGTCCGGCCACCTTCTGCTTGATCTCTTTCAGCTCTATGAGACAATGTGACTTCGACTTGGGTTTCTTGAATTCTACAATCAATGCATTCTTGATCTGATTCAATGGCTTGGGCTGTGTAATTCCTTGGATGATATTCATGTACCAAATCAGTGCGCAATCTCTAAGAGTTGTACTGAACTGGGTTCTTTTGACATATTCATCTGTGACATTCTTAATGTTCCATACATCTTCACAGAGGAACCAATGATGGTCAAGATCTTCAAATCCATCTCCCCTAAATATAGGAAGTCTCATCTCATCTACCATAGATCTTCCTAGGGTTCCTGCCTGAATATGTGGTGGGCTACTATGGATAGTGCTCTAGATGCCTTGGTGACTATGATTACTCTGGTTGCTTAAGACTAAATCAAGAGGAAGGATAATATTACTTACTTCGATGGTCTGCATGGTTTCTGAGTTTTTAGGTTCTCCTCGACGAAGTTCTTCAGCTTGTCCTTCCTTGGTCCTGAAGGGTTCTGAATGTTCTTCGTCTGTAATATATGCTTCTTCTCCACTGTAGAAACCCTCCTCCCTGTAGTTCTGCTTAAACAGGTTTGCAAGGTGGAACTCTTGGAACACTCTCCCAGTGCGCATATGTCCAGCTTCTGTGTCGCTGTCATTGTCTGAATTCTTGAACATTAGCCTTTCTAAATCCAACCAATCTATTGTATCTTCAATATGTTCTTCTCATGCAACAACATCATGAGTCTCATCTTCAAGAATTGTAAAAATTTCCCTTTGGGTCCCTTGAAGAAGTATCTCTTGGCTTGGCTATATGATTCTACTCTGTCAACAACAAACTTTGTGATGTACCTTCCAATGGTGCTATCGAACCACTGATCTACTGCTCGTGATACAATGTTATCATCTTTCTTGACCTTCTTGATCAACTCCGACATCCAAACCATAAGAGGTCTGGATCAGATCTCGAAATGGGTATCGACTAATCTAGCTAGGCACTCATATAGCTCCTGATGGATCCCTCCAAAGAATATCTCATGTATATCAGTGAAGATATATCTTTCTATCCAATCCTCAGTGTTAAGATTAGGGTTCTTATTCTGGCCTTCATCGAAGTCCTTCTCTTGATCCTCTATCCACTTTTGAATATTTGTCTTCGATGGAAACCACCTTGACATTCCCTTAAAATGAATATGGTCCTGCCAACGAAACCATTTGTTGGCACAAGGAAATACCTAGGGTTCAACGCTAAAGAGAGCACCAACAAACCCTAACTACTGGCCCTTTTGGTAACACCTATGAAGCAGATGCAGTCTCACCTGAAGTAGTTATGAGGGGGTTGCAGGACAAAGATGCCTACAACCAAGGGGAATATCAAGTGGATATAACACAGGAACAACACAACATTCATATATCACTTATCAACTTGATCTAGTCTATGCATCTATCATATCTACCTTAGCAATGCAATAACAGTATATGAATGAAAAATACAAGAGACCAATCATACACAACACAAAATATACGTGGTTCACCCTCTCTCTAGGGCTACATCCACAAAACTGTGCTATATTATATTGAGGTAAAGCATACAGTTCTTGTCTATGCTCTTAGCTAGCAGATCTCCTTTCTTATCCTCTCTTTCTCTTCCCTCCCTGTGCACCCAGCTGCAAGGTTGATCTTCGCACCCAGCTGAAGATCTTACAATACCAGAAGGCTCCCCCCACTTAGAACTTCTCTCTCATAATACAATAATCACTCACATCAACAATGAAAAACTATCTTGATACCAACCTGACCCAGGTCCTCTTAACCTCTATTTATACATTACAATATCTCACCGATAGCCTTAGGCCGAAACCTAGGTGTCCAAAACACTAGATACTAAAGCGCTAGATGTCTAAAACCCTAGGTCAACTTAACCCATATTTTCAGGGCTTCGCCAACTTGTCTTTCCTTCTTTCTTGCGTGGTGATCCAAAGCATCCAATGGTGGTTTTTTCAACTTGTTGACTTGTCCATGATCCTTCTTCCTTGTTGATATGTCATCCTTGATCTCCTCATCCAACGACTTGCTTTCCCGCACTTCGCTCCGTCTTTTCTTCTCTTTTTCTCACTTCGACCCAGTGACAGTCACTGTGTCTTCTACGAAGTTCACAGTTCACCTCTTCTTCCTTGATATTTTCTTCCTTTAACAACCCAGGGCCACCAATTAGACTCCTCTAACATTGGGGGGGTGAAAAGATAGGGGAAAATGAGGAAGGAGCTAGATCCGTTGAGGAGGATACAAAATTTGTTGAGATGAGGTGAGAAATGGGATGGACCTAAAGGAGCAAAGGAGAGAGAGATTCGAGAGATACACAAGAAGAGTTGAGTTAAGAAGGAAAGAGGAATAGAGGAGTGAAAGGAATATATAAAGGGGTGTGCGATGGAAGGTCAGGCCCGGTATGAAGAGAAAAGATATCTCACCCAGAGGAAGTGCGGAGGTTGTGCTAGAGAGGAGAACAAATGAATATAGGCCTGTAAAGAGGCATGGCATTGAGAGTAGGGTGTCAAGTGAGGATACCAGTAGTAGTAGGGGTCCAAGAGATGAATTCCAAACCCCTTGGATGTTGTGGAGTGCCAAAACTTCGAACAAAGATGGAGCGTGGAGTAGAGGCATATAGGTACGAGAGGAAGATAGAGGATACCCTAGTGGTGGGGGAGAAGAATTGGTTATAGTAGATGGTCTTGTGTAGATGTAGGTAGGAAAATATCCAGGTCCCCTCAAAAGAAATGTTAGAATAAGATGAAATTCTCCCTCTTTGAACCACCCCCCTTGCGCATTTGTAATCAAGAAGAAAGAACAACAAATAACGAGGTGATTGGAGTAGGAGAAAGAGTAGAAGGAGACAAAAGAGAATAGATGAGTGAAGAAGAAGGAAAAGTTAGTGCAACTTCACCAAGAAAAGTATCGGTATTGAGAATCCTGACAACTAATAGTTAGATCGAAGGAGTTAGTTTGATATTGATGATGGCGAAACAAGATAGTACTCTAAGGTTACTTAGGTTCTATGTAATGGGTAGAGATGATATAGAACAACATTAGTTTACATGTGAAGTGATATGGTTTGTGAATAGGATCACATACAAAGAAACGAAGATTGCATACATATCTAGAAACCACATTCAGAGACAAATATTTGACGTGTTCCATGAAGTACGAGGCTACTGCGCCAATGGGACAAGTGAGGTCCTTGACAAAGATCAGGAAATGTCTGCTTAGGGAATTATATAAATCTAATTCATAATTTCAATGTATCACTGAGATCAAGGAGATTAAGTAGAAATAAGGAGAAACCATGTGGGATTATGACCAATGGTTAAATATTTTATTGGATAGGTTGACGTTCCAAATCCAGGACATGAAGCACAAATAATGGTTCATTTTGTGGTTACTCCCCCATATCCAATTCTTGCTCACTTGGTAGAAGGTGATGACTTGAAAGCATAAACAATGGAGATTTCAATGCTCTTGGAGGATACACTAGGAGGGGAAGAGACATCAATAGGATTGACACAAGTGAAACCACAATTAGCCAATCTGACGATGTAGTTACAAGATATGGTGAAGAAATAATTCATGTGAGAGAACGTATGGTGTACCATATGCCAATCTGAGGGGAATCGCAAAGATGAATGCATTGACTTGGAAACTATGTGGTGATGGGAGCACTGAGTCCATTTCCAATTGGGCCTCAAATGGAATGGTGTGATATTTGAATACAGTGGGTCCATGTACCACCCCATTTCCCAATGTCAGATAAATATCAAAAAACACATCATACCCCATTCTGGGAATTTTGTAAGTCCATGGGACAAGATGTCAATAAATTCCAATCACTCCAACTTATGCAAGACCATACCGACGATGTATTTCAGCTGCAAGAAGAACATAAAGGTGGTGATTTCAGCGGTGCTATGAGAGGTGGCTATCATGGAGGTCCTAGAGGTGTATATGGGCGTGGTCACGGACGAGGATATGGAGGGGTAGACAGACCCTACACTTGCTTTAATTTTGGATAAATTGGCCATGTTTCAAAGTTCTATACCAAACCACACGCTCTTTGTGGGTACTAATACAACCTAGAGCATGTCACGGAGGACTGTCCCGACTTTTTGAAGAAATGGGAAGAAAATAAAGCACATTGCAACATGGTTCATGCATAGTTGCATGAAAATAAGAAGGATGAGGAGGTTAATTTCTGGGTGATAACCTGAGGAGGAGAGAACATAGGAATGGACTTCAATCATTGTGAAATCTCGAGTCAAAGGCCACAGGAGAACATAAAAAAGGAAACACAACCCCCTCTTAAGTTTGATGTTTCTCAACATAAATTCTTTATGCAAAATGAACAGAGGGTCATCGAAGAAGAAAGGGAACAATAAGAGTTGCAACATGTGACACAAAGGTCACTTGAAGAGGCCCAATTTTGTGAAGAAGTTCAATGGGTGATTGAAAGGTTGTTGGAAGAGGCTTGTTCCCATAAATAATTAAATCACGTGACACAGAGGTCATTGGAGGAAGCTCGTGTGCATGAAGAAATATAGCGTGCCACGTAGAGGTCATTAGAAGAAACACGTAGATAGAAAGAGATGAAACATGATGAGAAAATAATGATTGAGGACCATTGCCTTGATGAGTTGAAGCGTGCAATACATGAAGAAGTATTGTGTGACTTGGGTCACTAGATAGATACCGAAGACCAAGTAAGTTCTTTCTTGCATTGCTATTTGAGATTGTTAAATGATCCTGATCCTGTGAGAAATTCAACACAAATGCTAGCTACCTTCATGGAGGAACAAGGGATAGATACGACTATATCAACCCACCTACTAGAAAGGGATCTGTGTCAGGTCAATAAGCAGAGGTGAATAGGAAGAGAATTCAAAATGACATTTGAACTTGGGAGTTATGAAATGGATGGGAGTCATGTTGGATGTGGTTTCCGACGCGAACGTTTTGTTGAAGAAGTCCTGGGATTTTATGGGTAAACCAAATTTATTATGGTCTCCTATCCAACTATGATTGAAAAATCAGTACAGGATCTACCCTATAGACCGACTGGAGCAAGTTGAGGTGAATATAGAAGGGGTGAAGACAAATGCTAACTTTGAAGTCATAGATATTATGGATGACTCATATCCCTACCCTGCACTACTTGGCATTGATTGGGCCTTCGACAATAATGCAATGTTGAATTTGAAGAAGAGGCAGATGTTGTTTGAGATGGAAACCCTATGTGTGATCACACCTCTTTATCCTAATGAAGGAGACATATACATTGAGCTAGTGGATGAGGATGTGCAAATATCTATTATTGATAGAATCTCTAAGATCACTAGGTGCAAAGAATATTATATCAATCCCACCACTGATGGAGAGATGAGTTGGTGAATCTTGAAGTCCTATGATACTGATTCTAAATATGCCATGGAGAGGTGGCAACAGAAGCTGTACGAATTTTCGACAAGGAGGTGTGCACATATCATTACCAAGGTCCACAAGGAAGAGTTTGGATCCTACTGGTACGATGGGTTGGATCCGGTGGATGCATTTATTTCTTGGATGAAACACATTCCCGAACACCACTGGGTTCATTCTCTCAATACCATGCTCATAGGAATACCAACGCAATGGTGGGAAATGAATTAAAAACCTTATCGTGAATGGGAAGTTGTGGAAGAATCCATGCGGGAAAGATTCAAATCAGATGTAAGTATCAATCACTACACATGTCCTTGCAAAATACGATTGATATCCAAGCAATGGCATGGGGCACGCAACTGATATCTAGAGGCCCGATACGTGCTTCCAAGCAAGCATTGTATACCCTCGGTCCCACAGTTTTCCACTGGGAAAGGAAGGAAGCCACTTGCGCAAAGAAAATAAACAGTTAATCCCTCTATGACAACCAAAATAATGTTTATTTCTTCATCCTTTTCCAACCCCATTTAGAAAACAAATGAGTTGGGCATAAGCATAGACAAACTAGTTAGTCAATGGATACTATCAAAACTAGTCGAGCCTAGTGCAACGCCTCCATGGTAGAATTTGATTAATGGGAATGTATGAGGATACATTACAACCCACCAAAAGTCACTATGACCAAGTATCCCATAAGGAAGTAAGGCAAGGGTGCGCAAGAGAATGCGTGACACCCCCAGAGAATACGATTTGCATATGTACTAAGCTATCTAAGTCATCATCGATTTACAAGATCTGAAAATGGAAACAAATTTGTGATAGTAACAATTGATATGACATGTATTTACACCACGTCAAATTCATCCAACTTCAGGAATATAGGTTCATTAATTTCACCGACAGGAGGATGATTTACCAGATTCAACATAAAACATGAGTTAATTTTGATGACTCGTGGAAAGCTCAGAATTAAGTCTACAATGATTGATTTTCATCCAGCATGACAAACAGGACAAATAGGATGGAGTATGGTATCGACCAGCTCAAGGAAAAGACAGGATAGTAACTCCATGTTCAAGGAAAAGTAGGCATCATTATGGTTTGATTATCTTAAGGGATAATGGAGCATTTCACCTCCTTACTTCTTCCTCGAATTCAGAGAGTGTTGCCTTACTCCCCTCTTAGTAAGAAATTCATAGACACAAGTATCCTACTTTTCTTGTTGAATTATGGACTGGTTCTTGTATGGCATCCTCAAGAAAACCCCACGCACGACCAAAGTCTAAATTCCTGAAGGAACAACCAATTCCCGATCCAATTTTACTGTATAGTGTATCGTTTGAAGGCTCTATGTTCAGGAAGGTTCCCCCACTGAAATTTGTCAATTATAATGTCAAGGATCCCCATCATTTCCCTGAATTCCAATCTGACAAATATATAGAGGTCATCCAAAAATAAGATGGCATTGAATGAGTAGTGACTCATGATTGGGAAAATCCTATAAGGAAATATAGCATTCTCTCCCTGCTCAAATGTCCACACTCTGATCATGCTCAAGATGTTCAGTCGTGTGTTTGTTTCCTCCTCACTAGATTGCATAGGGGATACCTATGGTTGGACTAGACCTACCTTATCGATCTGAACATTCTGCACAAAAAAAATTTCCTTCCCACTTCCGGTGAAGATATGATGGATAGTCTCAGAGAAAAAGATGCATCTCACGAGGAGGTATATTCAAGGTTCGGTACACGTAGGGGAAGACAAGGGGTTGTGATCCCCAAAATAAATAATCCATCATTTTGGTTTACTACACAATTATTGGCTTGCAAGCTCATTGAAAAGTGTTAGAAAGAGGAATTCACTATAGGAGTCATCCTCAGAGAAGAAATACTTGTTAATGGGATTTAGATGGCCTGGGCCCCTTACTTTCTAAAGTAATTCATCATCAATTGTCTTGATGTTCAAGATCATGGAAATGAATTTCCCTATAGCTGGGTCATCCTGTCATTGGGTATGGTGTTATGGAGACTACCACCTGGATTTGAAATAGACATGGAAGGTGAACCCTCATTTATTTCACCTCGGCTCCTACCTCTCCAACATTATAAGAATACAGAGGTTAATGAAATGGTTACCAAATCCTTTTGTTAGTGGCTCAGCTAGTTAATTGTAGATTCTAATGAGAGGGTCCACATCCCGACACATATATTTGACGGGTATGCTAATTATCTTGAATTTAAGTGAAATTTCCATAACATTTTAATAACTCCTTGCATAGCCACATAAAAGACCGCAATTGATCTCCCCTTCTGCATTACAGAAAGGGATGTGATAGAAGGAGTTTCAAAATGGCTTGTCGACTACCAACCTCCATTTTGGGAGGTGTAAGATGAATTTGAGATAAGAACAAAGAAATTCCAAGAACCAAAAAGGGATGCCATTGCTTCCCAGAAATGCAACAAAGAATATGCGTCAACCAAGAAGTCTTTAATCATGTAGTCAGGAGATCCCAAATACAACAAGAATCCCACACGCACCAAGAAGTTAAATTTGCTCGAAACAAATTCTAGGCCTTGCATATTGTTGCAGTGGTTGCACATAAAGAAACTAAGGGCCAATATGAGGCCATGCTATCCAGTCACACCGATGTCTTCACTGCTCTGAATGAGGCCTACTAAAAGGTTTATCAACATGAGCAAGTTTAACTACAAATTATGTCCCCGCAAAAAATTAAATCACTTGTCAAGTGCATTCATGTCATGGAATCTCATAATCTAGATCTCCACATGCAGATTTAATAGTTAATGCCAGAGGAGACAAAATTCCAGTGGCAGATTGCAACAATATAAGTAGTCGTCTGAGACGGCTAGAGTCAAGACCATGATTTTTTAGAGTTAATCAATAATAGATTTAATTTTTGGATCCATTTACAAAGTCCCCTAAAACTAATTTTTATTCATGATAGAGTTCACGCAGCTGAGGTTGAGGTTGAAAAATAGAAGAGAAACCTGGCCTCTTTGCCTTTGGGAGAGCACGTTACTATGATGACAACTATTGCAGCAAAGAGAAAAGAGATCATTGTAGCATGGGTTGAGTAGTAGAGTATATCCGAGGTCATCACTTCTACAACTGATAAGGCCTTGATCTTGTACACCCATATCACGGACGCGAAGGTTGTTGTCGGCCTCTTAATTGAGAAAATCAACGCAACGGACATGACAGTTCTTGAGGTCACAGTAGTTGATGTTGATGCAGTTTTTCATACTACCCAAGATCTTCAAGGCCACCTCAATGAGACCAAGCACCATTTCAAGGAGTTCATGCAAGAACTCAACAACACAATTATGTCTTTTGCGACGGTCATTCCATGATGTAGTTGGCTCGAGGATGAGCCAAGTAATAGTAGTGGGGGCTTGTTGGCACCCAAAATTTTGGGTTAATATCAATTACCTGCACAAACGAAGTTGTCCTCACTCTTTCTAGTTTTGTGCGTGCCTAAAAATATGTGTGAGGATTGATAATAAGTTCACGTCGGATCAAGTTTTGGTAATGTGTGTCGGGCCAAGTTTTTGGATGCGTGCCAAAAATAAAGATGATGTTGTAAGTTTTAAACCTGCGAAGTAAAGCAATGCATATAGATTCTTAAGAAAAACAAAATTTAATCAATGGCTCATACAAAAAGTACACAAAGATTTTATACTAGAAACCCTCAACCAGGAAAACCTTTATTATATTCATTATATCAAATTTCACCATTCACTATAGAATATATACAATGTTTTTAGGTCTTCCGTAGATACCAAAACCCTAATCCCTAAAACCAGGATTATTTTTAGTAAACCACTAAAAATAGAAAAATCCGTTAAAATGAGGGATCGTCAGACACAGTTGTCAAATTTGACGCACCCACACACACACATGCAAAGAATATAACACATACCCAACATTCTCCCACTTATTGTTTTCTTTGCATCCAGGGGTCCCAATATTATATAGTCAACAATCCAGGGAAACAATGCCCATTGTTACTCTACACCAGGAGAACTTTTCTGTGCTTACAGACTTTGTCAATGAATCTACAACATTCTTCAAAGTGTGAACCTTTTCCAGCAACACCTTCTTTTCCTCAACCATGTCTCTCACAAAGTGATACTGAAAATCAATATGCTTTGTCTTCAAATGATAAGCTAGGTTCTTTGCCAAGAATATTGCACTCTGACTGTCACAATCTAATCTCATTGCTTGTTGTACCAACCCAATACCTGAACATAATCTTTGTAACCATACTGCTTCCTTGCTTTCTTGAGTGGTTGCCATGTATTCAGCTTCTATAGTTGAGAGTGCCACTACAGCCTGTCTTTTGCTCATCCAATTGATTTCTCCTCCAAATAGGTTAAACACATACCCACATGTAGATATTTTGTGATCTAGATCTCGAGCCCAGTCTGCATCAACAAAGCCATGTATGTTCACCACTCTGTCCAATCCTGGTCTTCCTTGGTAGCACAATCCATAACTGGTAGTGCCATGAAGATACCTGAAGACCCTCTTTACTATTGTCCAATGCTCCTTCCCTGGTTTTGACATATACCTTCTCAAAACTCCCACTGCATGTGCAATGTATGGTCTAGTACAGACCATTGCATACATCAAACTGCCAACTACACTGGCATACAGAACATGGGACATGTATTCTTCTTCTTCCTGTGTCTTGGGACACTGATCTATAGATAACTTTACACCTACAAGAATAGGAATCTTGACCGGTTTACTTCCATGTATATTAAACCTCTACAATATCATCTCAACATATTTTCTCTGATTCAACCAGAGTTTCCTATTTGCACGATCTCTTTTAATCTCCATTCCAAGAATGAAGTTAGCAACACTGAGATCCTTTATGTCAAATTTGGAGGATAGATGTGATTTCACCTCCTTGATAACATCCATGTTATTTCCTACCATCAACATGTCATCAACATACAACACCACATAAATGAAGTGATTACCAACCTGCTTGGAATATACACAGTGATCAACCCTGCTTCTTACAAATCCCAATCCAAAGATGTATGTGTCAAAATTTTGGTACTACATCCTAGGTGATTGCTTCAGACCATATAGCGACTTCTTTAGATTATAGACCAACTCTTTCTTTCCCTTCACTACAAATCCTTCTGGCTGCTTCATGTAGATTTATTCTTCCAGATCCCCACGTAGGAATGTTGTCTTCACATCCATCTGTTCCACTTCAAGATCAAAAGCAACAATAATAGATAAAATAAATCTAATAGAAGTTAACTTATCAACAGGAGAAAAAATTTCACCAAAGTCAATTCCCTCAACTTGGGAATAACCTTTTGCTACTAACCGAGCTTTGTATTTCTCCACTTTACCTTGTGCATTAAACTTCTTCTTAAACAGGCATTTTCTACCAATAGATTTTCTTCCAGCTGGCAACTCAACTATATCCCATGCCTCATTCTTATCCAAGGCATCCATTTCTTCAACCATGGCCTTCTTCCAGAGTTTACTATCCT
>SNQJ01S0032902.1:10291-24655 GCA_010110895.2 Picea sitchensis | reverse complement strand
CAGCCAAATAAACAGGGGTGGTGGTAAGGAGAAATTTGCATGGGGCCGGTCCCAACAACAAGAGTTCGATGATTTGAAGCAACGCTTGTGCTCAACCCCAATACTTTCACTACCAGACCTGCAACATCCCTTTGAGATCGAGACAGATGCTTCATACTATGTTGTGGGTGCCTTTCTCACTTAGCGCAACCACCCCGTGGCCTATCAGAGTGAGACACTGTTAGATACTGTCCGTAAGTACCCTACTTACAAAAAAGAAATCTACTCCATTGTGCAAGCATGCCGCTAGTGGAGACATTACATTCTTGGGAAGGAGATAGTCATCCACACTGATCATAAGCCACTGCAGTTCATGCAGACACAGGGAAAATTGCAGAATGAACACCATCAAAAGTGGTCCACATACTTGCAGCTATTCCACCTCAACATCAAGTATAAAACAAGAAGCACCAATCACATATCTGATTGCCTCAACAGACCGCCAGTCGCGACACTCACCATGGTGATATACTCTCCTGGCCATGAGACATATGAATGGCCCCAACTCTATGAGACATATCCTGACTTCACCACCACCTACCAAATGTTGGGTGCAAACGTAGTTGTCGATAATTTCCATCTTAAGGATAGGTTTTTGTGTCGTCTGGGCCATATCTGTGTTCCATCAAGTGAGAGAGCGAAGGTGATCTGGGAAGCCCACTACAATCTGGTGGCATGACACTTCGGCGTCGAAAAGACAGTGGCGATGCTACAAAAACACTTCTACTCGATGAAACTCCGATAGGAGGTCAGCAAGTATATTAGGTCTTGCACTGCCTGCGCTATTTCCAAACCGACCACTAAGAAAGAGCGCCTGTACACCCCTCTTCCTACTACTTCCAGGCCATGGGAATCCATATCAATGGACTACATGTCAGGCCTCCCATCCACCAAGTGGGGAAATGAATGTGTTTTTGTGGTTGTTGATCACTTTTCTAAGATGGCGATTCTGGTTGCCTACAAGAAGAGCATCACAACAGAGGCCACTGCCAAGCTCTTCCTTGAATGAGTCTGGGTACATTTTGGAATCCCACAAACCATTGTCTTAGACCGGGATAGTCGATTTCTCAACACATTCTGGTCAAGCCTCTGGTCACTGCTGGACACCAAGCTCACCAAATCCACGGCCTTCCACCCCTAGACAGAGGGCCAAACCGAGGTTGTAAATCAAATGATTGTGAATATCCTTCGTATGTATAATTAAAAGAACCCTTGCACATGGGATGAAAGCCTCCCCTATGTCTAGCATAGCTACAACTGAGCCCTGCATAGCTCAATCGACCACAACCCCTTTCAAGTGGGTTTGGGATTCCAACCATTGGGTTCCATAGATGTTGCACTTCTCCTTGTGGTCACCTCGACCAACTCATCTCCTGCTCCAATTGAAGCTGACAAAGCCACTTGGTTTTTTGAGTGGATCCAACACATCCGCCAATGGGTTCAGGATATCCTACATAAGTCCAATGACAAGTACAAACAACGCCATGATCAACATCGGGTGCCACATAAGTTTTAGGTGGGTGACAAAGTTTGGTTGCACTTGCAGAAAGAATGCCTTACAGGACCCCATCGGAAGCTTCACCCACTCTGTTATGGGCCATACACTATCACCAAGGTTGTGGGGGATAATTCTTTTGAGCTCAACATTCCTCCTTTCCTTGGCTTGCACCTAGTGTTCAATATGGATCTCCTTCACCCTTATTTCCCACCATTATTGGACACCTCAGAAGTAGCAGAACAACTGACACCAACATAGCTCAACCTTGACTGCATACAATAGACATCCAATGATCATATTATGGATAGGCAGATCAAGGGAACTCAACAACAAAGGATCCAGCTTTATCGAGTCTTCAAAGCAGGGCAGCTCCTGCACCAAGGCAAGTGGCTCACCTGGGGCCAAATTCAACAGAAATATCCTCATCTAATGGGGGACCTCAATGCAATGGAGACCATTTCTTCCTAAGGAGGGAATATTGATCCAGATGGATATCGGTGGCCACCCACCTTTTCCAACTAGCTCAAAACAGTTTTCTGACAATTTTGGGCAATTTACTATTTTTAGCAATTTTAACTTTCGGGGCAATTTTGAGTACCTAAAGGAAGGTTCTTCAAGATGTAGCTCCTAAATGATAACCAATGGCATGATTGATCCCCCAAAATGAATCTCCTCAATGATACCTTTTTAATAGGCTATCACATGCCTAAAACGAAGATCGTATGCAAAAGTTACGACCCCAGGAAGTTGATGTACTAACTTACCTAAACCAGGCCCACATGACTTTTGGCGCTTCATCTCCTAGGGTTAGGTTTTTGGATGTCTATGGTTTTTGGAATTCCTTCTTATTGTAAAAATACCTTCAAAGACTCATTGTAATCCTCTTCTTGCAAATGTGCACTACCGTCACATCTCTTCTCAGAGATAAGCCACCACCATTCCAGCAAGCTTGTTTCCGATGCATTTTACAGTTTCAGCTTATTTCGTTATTGAATAGAAAAACAATTTTACTGTATCTCTATTATTTTGTGTTAAGCACCTATTAATAATCTCTATTAATTTCTTTCTTCTCATAAAATATGGATCATTGGTATCAGAGCGGTCTTCTCCTTGTCATCTTAATGCATTTCTCCAACCAGGTCGGAGTACAAAGAGTTGGGTCTCGAGCTTGTTTCTCTTGAGGACAGAAGCTCTTGCATGCCCAAGTGACCTCCCATGGAAAGAGAAAATAAAGATGACGGTACGGGAGATCATTTCAAACTGTTGCTTGAGGAATCCCTCATGCAACAGAGGAACAAAGATGATAGATAGTTTCGCAAAAGTCCTTCGGCGGCTACCAACAGGAAATGCATCTTCTTTGAATGGAGGCACCGCCCCCTTCAAGGTACAAATAAAATTCGATATTCCTATATTTGAAGGTTAGATAAACACAGATGTTGTAGAGAAGTGGTTGAATATACTAGAAGGGTATTTTTCTGTCCATAACTTTTCGAATAGAGAAAAGATTACTTTTTCTCTCCTCAAAGTCATTCCCCATGTTAAAGATTGGTGGGAAACTTTTTGTGAGCAAAAGGAAACAGAGGAAACCTCATTATTTCCAGGCATGACCACCTAGAAATCCTTTATGGATGCTATTAAGGAACAATACTAGCCTGTCGAAAGTTATGACGACCTGTATACCAAATGGACCACACTGCGGCAAGAAAGAGACCAAACAGTGCCAGATTTCACAAATATCTTCCATACCTTACGTACCAAGTTGGGTATCAAAGATTCAGAGTGACATATGGTGCTCAAGTATCGTGGTTCTCTACATAGATACATTAAGACTGAAATGGAATTTTTGGACATTTCATCCTTGGGCGCGGCCTACCGATATGTTGTCAAAATCGAGCAGAAGCTCAAACAAAAGACGTGGCAATTTGGGCCTGGGAAACCCTCACAACAAAATCCAGGAAAGGGTGACACCAACCCACCGAAAAAAGGATAGAGAAAAGATGGAAAGTATTAGGACAACCAGTCCAAGCCGCAAGAAAATAAGGACACCGGAAAGACAAAGAAAGATACTGGGAAGTGGTACGAATTCCGCAAGATCCCTTGGCATAACACTGTTGACTGCCGCTCAAAGCAGTCACTGGTGGCCAAAGTGAGAGCCTCTGAATCAGATGTAGATTCTGACTCTGAGCCAGAACCAAAAAGGGGAAGACGGACCATTGACATGGAACCCAATTCCACCATTGCTACCACCAAGCTCCAGCCTGGTGAACCAGACGAGCCAGAAGAAGGAGAGTGCCTCTTCCATTCACAGATGTGGGTAAAAGGCACCCCGCTACACTTCATCGTTGATAGCGGTAGCCAGAAGAACCTCATCTTAGAAAAGGTTGTCAAGTGGTTGGCCCTTCCAACAACGTCGCACCCACAACCCTACACCATTGGATGGCTCTGCAAAGGAAGCGATCTCCACGTCAGTCAACAATGTCGATTGTTGTACAACACCAAGCCCTTCAAAGACAAGGTATTGTCTGATGTTGCTCATCTCGAAGTTTGTGATGTTCTTTTGGGCCAACCTTATTTATGGAAACATCATGTTGTATATGATTCTAGGCCTCATAGTGTTATTATTACTTTGAACAAGAAATTGTACAGGATACCCAAGGCAGTCCCACCTAGTGCTATTTCCTTGATCTCTGCTAAGAAATGAAGAAAGGTAATCTCATAGATGGGGAAGCTTGTCTTCTTCATGATTCACTCTCAAAATAACAAAAAGATCACAACCACATCCAGGGTCTCTACGACCGACCTCTCCACCTAGCAGAAGCAAGTAGATAAGGTCATGGAAGAATACTCAGATATATTCTCCTCACCTATAGGGGTACCTCTGCACTGCCATGTCAAGCACCCCATCGATCTGACCCCTGGTGCATCGCTGCCTAATGGGTCAGTCTATCATCACTCTTTTTTAGAGAATGAGGAGATTAGGCGATAGATCCAAGATAAACTCCACAAGGGGCACATCCACCCTAGCTCATCACCTTGCAGGAGCCCAATTGTTCTGGTAAAGAAGAAAGATGGAACCTCGTGACTCTGTATTGATTACCGGGCTCTGAATAAAATCACAGTCAGAAACTGATACCCGATTCCCTGAATCGATGACCTCCTTGATCAACTCACGGGGGCCAAATACTTCAGTAATATTGATTTGAAGTCTAACTACCACCAGGTTCCGATAGAATAGACAGATGTATGGAAGATCTTCTTCAAGTCAAAGGAAGGCCTTTTTGAATGGTGGGTCATGTCCTTTGGTTTGACAAATGCTCCAGCCACTTTCATGAGGATGATGGATGATATCCTGCGACCATTTACTAATAATTTTGTAGTGGTGTATCTGGATGACATTCTAATTTACAACAAGACTTGGGCCGAACCCTTGCAGCATATTCAACAGGTTCTGCACACCCTGTGGCAACACAAGCTATATGCCAACTTGGAAAAATTCCCCTTCAGCATGGACAGGGTCCATTACCTGGGCTACATCATTGATCAACATGGCATACATGTGGATCCAGCCAAGATCCAAGTCATCCGTGACTAGCCAGGCCCAACAACACTCACTGAGCTTCGAATCTTCTTGGGCCTTGCCAATTTCTACCAAAGGTT
Organism: Picea sitchensis; assembly: GCA_010110895.2. NCBI lineage: Eukaryota > Viridiplantae > Streptophyta > Pinopsida > Pinales > Pinaceae > Picea > Picea sitchensis. The sequence continues at coordinate 19,461 of SNQJ01S0032902.1, read as the reverse complement.
CATGTTGGGATTCTCCCATATTGCATGGGCCCTCATCCAAATAAACAGGGGTGGTGGTAAGGTGAAGTTTGCGTGGGGCCGGTCCCAATGAAAAACATTCGATGATTTGAAGCAGCGCTTGTGCTCCTCCCCAATACTTTCACTACCAGACCTACAACAACCCTTTGAGATTGAGACAGATGCTTCAGACTATGATGTGGGCATCCTTCTCACTCAGCATGGCCACCTTGTGGCTTATCAGAGTGAGACACTGTTAGATACTGTTCGTAAGTATCCTAATTATGACAAATAAATGTACTCCATTGTGAAAACATGCTTCCAATGGAGACATTACATTCTTGGGAAGGATATAGTCATCCACACTGATCATAAGCCACTGTATTTCATGCAGACACAGGGAAATTGCAGAATGACTGCCATCAAAAGTGGTCCACATACTTGCAGTGATTCCACCTCAACATCAAGTATAAAATAGGAAGCACCAATTGTGTCAATGATTGCCTCAGCAGACCACCAGTCGTGGCACTCACCACGGTGCTAGATGCTTGTGCCCATGAGACATCTGGATGGCCCCAACTCTATGAGACAGACCCTGACTTCGCCACCAACTACCAAATGTTGGGTGCAAACGCAGTTGTTGATAATTTCCATATTCAGGATGGGTTGTTGTGTCATCTGGGCCATATCTGTGTTCCATCAAGTGAGCGAGTGAAGCTGATCTAGGAAGCGCACTACAGTCAGGTGGCAGGACACTTCGACATCAAAAAGACAGTGGGGATGCTACAAAATCACTTCTACTGGCCGAAACTTTGACAGGAGGTTAGCAAGTATATCAGGTCCTGCACTGCCTACACTATTGTCAAACCGACCACTAAGAAACAGGGCCTGTACACCCCTCTTCCTACTCCTGATAGTCCATGGGAATCCATCTCAATGGACTACATGTTGAGCCTCCCATCCACCAAGTGGGGCTATGTTTTTTTGGTTTTTGATTTCTTTTCTAAGTTGGCGATTTTGGTTGCCTGCAAGAAGAGCATCATAGTAGAGGCCACTGCCAAGCTCTTCTTTGAACGAGTCTACGTACATTTTGGAATCCCACAAACCATTGTCTCAGATCGGGATAGTCGATTTCTCAACACATTCTAGTCGAGCCTCTGGTCACTGCTGGACACCAAGCTCACCAAATCCACTGCCTTCCACCCCCAGACAGATGGCCAAACCGAGGTTGTAAATCGAATGATTGTGCATATCCTTCGCATGTATAATTCAAAGCACCCTCACTAATGGGATGAGAGCCTCCCCTATGTCCAACATAGCTACAACCGATCCCTGCATAGCTCAATCGACCACAGCCCCTTTCAAGTGGGGTTGGGATTCCAACCATTGCATCTCATAGATGGTGCACTTCCCCTTGCGGTCACCTCGACTGACTCATATCCTGCTAAAAATGAAGCTGACAAAGCCACCCAGTTCATTGAATAGATCCAGCACATCCACCAATAGGTTCAGGATAACCTACAGAAGTCCAATGATAAGTACAAATAGTGCCATGATCAACATTGGGTGCCACATAAGTTTCGGGTGGGCGACAAAGTTTGGTTGCACTTGCAGAAAGAACGCCTTACACGACTCCATCGGAAGCTTCACCCACTCCATTATGGGTCGTACACTATCACCAATTCCATTGGGGATAATTCTTTTGAGCTCAACATTACTCCTTTCCTTGGCCTGCACCCAGTGTTCAACATGGATCTCCTTCGCCCTTATTTCCCACCATTATTGGACACCTCAGAAGTAGCAGATCAACTCACACCAACATAGCTCAACCCTGACTGCATACAATAGGCATCTAATGATCATATTGTGGACAAAAATATCAAGGGCACTCGACAACACATGATGCAACTTTATTGAGTTGTCAAAGTAGGGCAACTCCTACACCAACGCAAGTGTCTCACCTGGGGCCAAATTGAGTAGAAATTTCCTCATCTTATGGGTGACCTCAACGAAATGGAGAAAATTGATTCCTAAGAACAGAGGATTGATACAGATGGATATCGGTGGTGACCCACCTTTTCCAACTGGCTCAAAACTGTTTTCTGACAATTTTGGGCAATTTACTATTTTTAGCATTTTTAACTTCCGGGGCCATTTTGAGGGTCTAAATGAAGGTTTTTTATGATCGAGCTCATAAATTATATTTGAAGGCATGATTGAGACTTAAACATTAATATCCTCGATGATACCTTTCCAACGGGCTATCACATGCCTAAAACGAAGATCTTATGCAAAAGTTACGACCCCGGGAAGTTGATGTACTAACTTACCCAAACGGGGCCCACATGACTTTTGGCACTTCATCTCCTAGGGTTAGGTTTTTGGATGTCTAGGTTTTTTGGCATTATTTCTAATTGTAAAAATGCCTTCAGAGCCTCATTTTAATCCTCTTCTTAGAGATAAGCCACCACCATTCCAACAAGCTTGTTTCCGCTGCATTTTACAGTTTCATCTTATTTCGTTATTGAATAGAAAACCAGTTTTAGTGTATCTCTGTTATTTTGTGTTAAGCACCTGTTAATAATCTGTATTCATTTCGCTCTGCTCATAAAATATTGATCATTATGGGATCTAAATACTAGAACCCAAGCATTAACAAAAACTAGATATTAGAAGAAGGATTGTGGATTCTAGAGCTAGGAATTTGGTGTGGACAACAAGTGTACATGATAATCAATATTTACATTCTCCCTAGATCATAACCAATTTTAATAGAAGAATTAAAGCATGATCTAACAACTAGAACCTATTATTCAAAATAAGTATATGTAATCAAATCTTACATTATCCCACATATTTAGATGCTAAATATAATCGACTTACATTTTAGCAACATAATTAAAGAAGAAAAAATGATGATCAACTTAATATCAAACACAATAATATTCTCCAAACACTTTCTAATATGTAATTTTTTCAATTTTACTAAATTAGAACTAGAAAAAAAAGAATCATAAGAAACATTGAGACATTTATAATTAAAACATGATAAAACAAATTTTAGAGATAATCTTGGATCAAATTTAGCTCAATACAACTTGTAGTGGAAATCCTATATTGAGGCACATAAAACACACTAGGTATTGACATGGCACACTAATGTTAAGAGTGAGAATGTAGTCAAGTATTCTAAGTTGCTTATTATATAATAGTTCTGATCAAACTTTGTCACCCATTTTTGGATGTGTTCTATGAACCTTATAGCTTGACCATGTACAATAACTTCCTTCCCTATCATTTCCTTGGTTATCGAACTTGGAATAGGTAATGGATCTTTTCGCAGTAATTCAAGACATGATCCTAAAGGTCAAGCGCCAAGTGCACTATGTAATGTGTGGTTTTAACCATGCCCATATATGGGCACTATGCAATGTGTGGTTTTAACCATGCTTCATATATGGGATGTTGGAACCCCAAATATTTGGATTCTTATGATTAAATATGCACAAAATTTGAAGTATGACGTAATTTATGACTTTCATTTAACCATCTTTTTAATCTTGGGAAAGGAAATACTTCGATTGTTCATCTTTGTATCCAACAAATCCCATATTGCTTTCCAAAAGGAGCTAATGAATCTATTATAGTGGTCATAAATGATTAATTATAATAAGACAAAATGCACCCACACCTTTTCAAAGAATAGTTTTGTTGCTTGATCCAACACATTAAAATGATAAAAATTCAATGAATAAAGTCCAGATCGATGCGAAAACCTCCTTTTAAAATATATCAAATTCATAAGAAAAGATGAGATGAGATAACATGATCATGTTGTTCTTGAGATTGATTATAAGGCTCAAAGAATAATGTCAGGCATCAAAGGTTTTAAATGAAGTATTTTGTGAGTGTTTTTTTCTACCTTTAGTTTTCTGAGAAATAATCTTTAAATGAAATTAATAATAATACAATACATAGGCTGTATCTCATTATCTAAGTCACAATTATAATGTCAAATGATGTAGAAATATTTACAAAAATGTTAAACAAATTCAGGTATCAATTGCAGATAAGTCTCACCTTGTTTGTAGTGGAAGAAAAGTAGAAGATGCACCCTTGAACATGATATAAAAATTCAGTAATTCACACAAATCATATGTCTTGTTTTACTCACAGTAATAACATAGGAAAAGTTGTTACTGAATGAATCAATGATATAATATGATCACAGTAGATGTAGTACTAAATTGCAATCACTCACTCTTCAAGAATTACAGAAAGAAATTCAGAGAAATGGAAACACAGAGGGAACCCATAACTCAAATTGAACGAAACTTAAAATCTTTGTTTGCACTTGTATTAATACTCAAAAAGAGTTTCTCTTTCACATTCAGCAAGAAGCAACCCTGAATAGATCTAAAATCTATGTATTTATACAAAATTTGTCACAACTGAAAGCCGTTGGAATTCCCACAATATTTGACCAAAAATAAAATACATCTGAATAAAACAACAACATGCAAATATTGTTGAGTTTTGCTGGTGCTTCCTCTATCTCTTCGTCTTCTTGCAGATGCACTAGATTTCCTTTGATCTTTGAGCTAGGTACACATGTCCATTGAGGCCACCAAAATCATTCAGCTTACTATCTTTTTCATTTGATCTTGTTGTCATCTATCCCTTCGGATGCATTCACTAGGATAAGGAATTACAGTTGAAGACAAGGGGGGGGGATAATTAGATGAATATCTCAATGTTGGTTTATCAAGGGATGGATAACATTTACAGGGAAGAGTAATTGTTCACGAAAAGAATTATGGGGGAACAAGTGTCCAATAAGGAGGTGGGATGAGTGGATGCAATAATTCAGGTGGTAGGGATAGACGAGGTAAGTGACGGTTAGAGGGTGAAGAGTAGAGTGGGTGGATAAAGTAGATGTTGTGCATGCTTTTTCATTTTCTCTTGGCTACACTAGTTTTTCCATGTTCAATGCATTGGGTGCATCTGTCCATCAATGCTACCATGAATCTTGAAGGTTCAATCCTTTCATTTAATTCAAAGGAAAACATATTCTATTGTATTTGGGGAAGCTTCTCCTGGATCTTGTTCACTTCTTTGACTATGACTTGAAACTGTGAACTTGGATTAACCAATCATTCATTTGTTTTAAGTAAATCAATCTGGCTCATCTCTTGGATGGTTGCTTGAGTGTTTTCTTTGTTCGTCCTGGAGTTTTGTTAGTTCGTTTCTATCTCAATCTTCCCAATGCCTCCAAGATTTTATTTCCTTCGAACTCAATCATCCTTTTATTCATTGAAGATAATGCCTCTAGAAAATCCTCTTTTACATCTCTTGAAAGTTTCTTGAATTCTTCTAGGTTTGTTTGCAAGGCTTTTAGGGCCATTTTGCTTCTTAATTGTTCAGAATGAGAGATAAGAGTAAGACCATCGGTATTATCTCTCTGCTTCCATATGAGAACTTCTTGAAACTTAGACTGGGCTAAGAATGCCTCTTTTTCCTTGACATAACTATATTTTAGGGAAAGTTCTACTACCTGATAGCATTTATGGATAGCATCCATGTTTAGATAGAGTTCTTGTTGGGAAACTTCCATCCTCTCGTTGATTTTTGATGCTTGTTCTTTGAAGGCCGAAATGTCTATCATTATGTTCTCTGTTATGGTCAATCTGGCTAGCAGCTGCTCAATTAAGTTTTCATGCTAAGTGATCAAACCTTGGTTGGTCTGTGAACTCTGATAGAGTAGCTCAAGGTTATCTTGTAACTGCTTAATTTGATGTTGATGACTAGCATTGATTTGTTTAATTTCCTAGTTCATCTTGCTTCTAACAGTCTTCTCGGAAGTATATATCTCGCTCTGCAATTGTTCTACCAAGAGGCATTTATGTCTCATTTTTTCAGTTAAATTTTCCATTGACCATTGATTAGCAGTTGCAAAATCCCATAATGAACCTGCAACTTCTTTTGAAAACTCAGGACCATCATGGTCTTTCCCATCATACACCAATCATTTCCTTTTAGTGACAACTCCATCCTTTTGGTGACATTCTCTTTTAAAAATATATTTTTTCTTCTTGTTGAAAAATAAATCTGAGGGGGGCATATCTTCGGGAAATATAGGACTAATATCACCTACAAAAGTGAGTTCAGAACTAGGATTTCTGAATCTGGTCTGTAAAGGGGTTAATGATGTAAAACGAGAAATAATTTCGGTATAAGGTTCTTGTCCTATTGTATTCGAGGTGCCATTAGGCGTATATGACATTGAATGAGGAACAACTTGTCCTGGAATCATGAAGGCTTCGAACCGAGCTAACACTTGTGGATCATTTAGTCATGATAGTGAATCTCTTATCTTGTGAAATAACACTTCTGGTATTTTTGGGACTTCTTCGACTTTGTGCTTAGCAGAGCAACTTGGATCTGATTATGTGGGTCTAGCTTCCTGTGAAGAAGGCGTGGGCTGTGATTCTCCTTGCAATATATTTGGTAAACTATTATGTCTGTTTTTTTGAAACCTAAGGAAACTAGCTTGTTGGTCAGGGAGCAGAGTCTGGAATCTTCTTCAGACTTCCTCATAAGATCTAACTCCCCTGAACATTTATTCATAAGGAGAATTCACATGGATGTATCGCTTCATGTTAAACTAAGACATATGATTTTCCTTTATCTTATGTGGGTCATGCTTCTTGAACTCGACGTCAAATAATTTGACATCTTCCAAGGCTGCAACCTCGAATTTAGAATGAACAAAATCTAGGAGTGTGAACATGCCAACTTGAATGGGGAAAGTTGGCCAAACGATTTTCTGAGGTGCTTTCAAATCCTTCTTGATACCTCCTGTTATTGTCTAGTATGCCACCTCTCTGCACACCATCCTGTTGGGTAAAAAATGTGGGAGGGAGTTAGGAGGAATGGAACAAACAAATACTCTGATATAGGAGAAATTCTCCTCAATGAACCAATCTGCAAGTTTGCCTAAGTTTCACATAATCCTTTCTAAAATCCGGGGCTACGGGTGACCATAAATGGATATATAAACAAGAACTAAAATGTTGTAATAGATTTCATAAAATAAATATTTGGCATTCTCCTCCCATAATTTGGAGTGGTAGAAATGAATTGGCTCAGAACTAGCCGGGGTCCAACTCCAGTTCATCAGGGGAAAAGAGGTCATAAAACAAATGGCATCCATAACATATGCTGACATATGCATTTGGATTTTAATCATCAACCAATGCATCAAGATTCTTTGTGTATTTTCGTGGTGCCATAATTCTCGAGGAAACAAAATTAGTCTACCTGTGACAAGAGAAGTTTATAAGCTCTCTATTAAATAGAAAATTGCTAATTGCAAATGGTAAAAATGATTTTGAATTTTGAAATGATTTATTCAAAAAGTATATCGATCTCCGTATATCTCTACTAACGAAGAATTTATTAAACTTAAAGGAATTCATTACCTGGTCATCTGCAATCTTCAGTTGAAATCATTAACCTTAATCAACCATAAATTTCATTAATACTTCGACGATTCGCATTTGGAAGTTTTGGATGCGATAGAGTGGACATCTCACGAAGTTTGAATTCATGGAGGAGTTAATCTCTAAGTAATCAGTTTTATGTCTTAATTAATCATGTCTTAAAAACATTGTATTAACTTTAAGTATTTTGGAAGTTCAAAATTCAGAAGTTTTGAATATAGAGCAAGGGAAATTTTCCGAAGTCTGAAACCGCGAAGTGATTAATTAACACTTAATCATGTTTGAAACGTTGTATTAAATTTAAGTATTTTGGAAGTTCAGAATTTGGAAGTTATGAATATAGCGCAAGAGAAATTTTCCGAAATCCAAAATTGTGAAGTGATTGGTTAACGCTTAATCATGTTTAATTAAAGTTGTTAACCGTTTTATTAATTCCTTGAAAACCCTTTTTACTTTTTGTAATCACTTTACTTCAACGCTTTGATAATCCGAGGATTGTGAAAAAAAAAACTACGAAGAGTAATTTCTCAAAGTGATGTGGCAAGGATGATGCCATTCAGATGACGTGTCAAGAAAATAGAGTTGCCAAGTGTCACTCGAAAACGTGTGAATCATACGATGTAAATGTCAAAAATAAGTGCCACATGTCAACCCAAGAAAATATTTTTAAAGGACATGTGTCCTATGATGTGTCCATAAGTCCTTTATGAATTATCGCGAGTGACTATCTTCGAGACTTTGGAATTTCAGGGTTTTTGTTGTTTAGATTTGTTGGATCATCATAAGAATGGAGCTCTGAAACGACCGTTAGTGACTTACTCTTTAAAAATCAGGCAGCTTAAAAAATTTGGAGATAGTTAGGACCGTTCGATCAAACCATAGTAACTCATTGACGATAAATATTGTGAGCACCTTATTGATTAACAACCAATGGATTTATTTTAATTTTTAAAATCCGCTTTCTAGGTTATTTTCTTTTTTGAGTAAAATTTATTTTTAAGGGGTAAACTATATAAAGCTCAAAATTATGTGTGTTCTAACATAGGCTCCATCTGGGGATTGTGGCTCCCTGTGAGGCACAGAAGAATAGTAGACCAAGTGCCTTTATTGGGTAAATGGATTCATTATTTATTTTTTAAAAATATGTTCCAGTTTTATTTAAGAATTAATCATACATAGGAAAGCGAACTCAACCAAATCTCAAAAAACCTTCAAAACATACTTAATGATTGATCTCAAGTTAGGATATTTAAAATTTCCTTTTCCTAAAATTGATTTTAGCATTGTTTAAGATAATCAAAATAACTTTAACTAAAATATCAGTCTTTGGCCAACTTTGTTCGCTTCAAAGTTAAATAGTTGTAGTAATCTATTTAGGGGAATCCCTAGTTAGTTCAGGATGTAAATATTACCGGAAAGAGAACTAGATGACAGAGTATGATATATGGATATGTATGACAAACTTACATATATCATAGATATTTCTTCACTTCCAGCGAGCCTATTCAATACCCCAGTGAAGTTATCTACTTCTCCCATTGAATTTCCTTTCACCACTTCAATTAACGCTTTTGCATTTTGTTGAGATGAGGGAAATCAATATATGAATTTCCTTTCATCATATCTTTTGGACAAGATGGGGGAAAATCAAATTATGAATTTCCTTTCACC
>SNQJ01S0032902.1:0-10281 GCA_010110895.2 Picea sitchensis | reverse complement strand
GCAATACAGATTTGTGGGTGTCTAGACATATTTTTTTAGATAGTAACATTCACTAGGGAGATGTCGATTTCTACATACCTCACACTAGGGTAGGGTAACTTGCTTCAAGGGGCTCGGAGCTCCGAAGGCCAAGTATTCATGGAATAGGGGACAATGCTCCTTGTCATTGAATTCTAATTTGCATCTAATACGCCAGATGTCTTATCTTTTATCTTTTCCCTTGTCTTTCTTCATATCTTCGACCTGCAGTGATAGACTAGTTAGCTGAATCAAGATTTGACTCATACCTGAGTTGGATTCTCCCATCGAGGATGATTCTAGTTTCATGGCAATCTCCAGTGCCTCAGCCTACGAAGTAATATTTTGTTTCAACAGAGGAACTCTGATGTGTGGCAAGAGGGCAACAATGAACCATTCCTTGTTCTGCTCATCTGGGATCTGGAAACTCAAGTGGCCTGTCAAGGTCTTAAACCTCTGATCAAACTCCCATATGGGTTCAACTATTCTCTGCTCGATTTCTTTCAGTTCTGTAATGCACTCTGACTCTGACTTGGGTTTCTTGAATTCGACAATCAACGCGTTCTTGATCTCATTCAACGGGTTTAGGTTGGGCAATTTCCTTAACAAATTTCATGTACCATATCAATGCGAGATCTCTTAGGGTAGTACTAAATTGAGCTCGTTTGAAAGCTTCATCAATGATATTCTTAATAATCCATATGGATTGGCATAGAAACCAGTGCTGATCAGGATCTTCAGATTCCATCTCCTCTGAAGGTGGGTAACCTCATTTCATCTGCCATAGATCTTCCTAGGTTTCCTGATTGAGTATGTGGTGGATTACTAGTGACAGTATTCTGAGCACTTTGGTGACTTTGATTACTCTGATAGATTAATTTTGTTAAAATAACAATAGGATTAATAGTAATTACTTCGACAGTCGGTGTAGTTCCTGAAGTTTCTGGCTCTTATCGGCGAGGTTCCTTTGTCCTAGTGGATTCTGAATGCTCTTTGTCTGTCAAATATGCCTCTTCTCCACTGTAGAAACCCTCATCCCCGTAGTTCTGCTTAAACAGGTTCACAAGAGGAACTTCTCTGAACACTCTCCCACTGCACATATGTCCAGCCTCTGTGTCACTGTCGTTGTTCAAGTTCTTGAAAATTAGCTCTTCAATCCAGCTGATTATTGTATCTTCAAGATGTACTTCTCGTGCAATAGCATCTTGATCTCTAGCTTCATAAAATGTAAAAAAAATCCTCTAGGTCCCTTATCTCTCTACTTGGCTATACGATTCCACTCTGTCAACAATAAACTCGATGATATACCCTCCAATGGTACTATCAAACTAGTGGTCTACTGCTCTTGACACAACGTTATCAACTCTCTTGACCTTCTTGATCAACGTCGACGTCCAAACCACAGGTGGCCTAGATATGATCTCAAATTGGGTATCTGCTAACCTAGATAGTCACTCGTATAACTCCTTATGGATTTCTCCAAAGAAAATCTCGTGTATATCAGTAAAGATATATCTTTCCAACCAATCCTTTGTACTAAGGTTAAGGTTCTTGTTCTGAGCTTTGACGAAGTCCTTTTCTCAATCTTCTATCCACTTCTGAATCTCTATCTTCAATGGAAACCACCTTGAAATTCCCTCAAGAAGTTTTAGTCCCGGCAACCAAACCATTTGTTGGCACAGGAGCAGACCTAGAGTTCATCTCCAAGAGAGCACCAACAAACCCTAACTACTGGCCCTTTCGGAAACACCTGTGAGGAAGATGCAGTCTCAACCGAAGTACTTATAGGGGGTTGCAGGACACAAGTGTCTACAACTAGAGGAAATGAAGAATGGATTCACATCAACAATACATAGTCACCTAGTTATTCTTTATATTCCTTAAACCTATTGTGCAAGTTATATTTCAGATCTAACAAAATATCACAATAGCATCATATCAAATGACAGAGAACACAAAATCAATCACACACAACACAAGATATATGCGGTTCACCCTCTCCCTGGGGCTACATCCTAGAAATTTTCTTTATAATATATTAACATGAAGCATACAGTTCTTGTCTGCGCTCTTAGCTAACAAATATTCTCTCTTCTCCTCTCTATCTCTCCCCTCCCTGCGCACCCAGCTAAAGATCTTACAATACTAGAAGGCTCTCACACTCAACACTTCTTTCTCACACAATAGTACTCACTCGAACACACAACAACAAGTAAATATCAACCAACCTAGCACCAACCATACCAACAACCCATCCCAGGTCCTTTAGAACTTTATTTATACATTAAAATAGTTCTCGGACACCCTTGGGTTAAAACCTAAGTGTCAAAACCCTAGATACAAAAACCCTAGTTGTCTAAGACCCTATGTCAACTTGACCTACGCTTTTAGGGCTTCGCCAGCTTGTCTTTCCTTCCTTCTTGCGCGGTGCTCCAAAGCATCCAATGGTGGCTTTTTCTACTTGCTGAGTTTTCCACAATCTGTCTTCCTTTCTGTTTTGTCATCTTCGATCTCCTCATCCAACAACTTTCTGTCTCTTACTTCGCACCATCTTTTCTTCTCTTCTGCTCACTTCGACCAAGTATTAGTCACTGTGTCTTCCACGCAGTTCGCGTTTTTCCTTTTCTTCCTTAATATTCGCTTGCTTCCATATCTAAGGGCCAACAACGATTTAGTTTTAAAATGGGAATCTAGAAGGGAAGATGTAGGGAAACATGGCAAATTCGATCATCTCTGGTTTGGATCATTCAAAATTGAAGCTCCCGAGGGAAAAAACTCATTCTCAGTAGAAAATATTGATGGAGAAATTCTTGATGCTCCTATCAATGAGTGTTATTTAAAACATTCCATGGAGTAGTTACATTTTAGATTTCCATTGTATATATCGGATTAGATTGACATTGGCGTTTTAATTTTCAATTGTTCTTTTCTTTTTGTAAATTACTCGAGTCAAATGATCATCAGTGGTAAATATTTACAATAACTTTATGATTTATTGACATAATTAAAACGAAAAGTAAAAACATCTACAACACAGATCATCTCTACTCTACGGGATTTTCTGATTTTTTGCATTTTGTTCCTCTCGCAAAATAGATCTTGTTGAACAAGAGATGAGGCTGAATAAAAATTTGACACTCAATTTCTCTAAAAACAGGTGATAAACTAATAATATGCCTTGTTGAATGTTCCAAAGGAAAATAAGGTATGAGTTCCTACACTTCTAGTTCAAATAAAATTTAAAAGTTCTTTTGAATTGAATGAGAAGGAAGTTTTACTCATGATAATATTATCACTTGACCTAAAAATCAGAGAGGTATAAAATTATAACTTGAAGTGTCAATTCTAAAGCCATCTCTGAAATAAAAATAAAAACGATAATAAATAAACTCAAAATAGGTCTGAACTAAAGACAAAAACTCAGGTGGGATTAGGATATTTTGTTTTAGATCCTCTCAATCTTTGATTTGGTTACTTTTTACCTATCCCCAAGTTCTTATTCACTTCAGATTTTCTTTCTTCCCATTTTTTAGTCATCACAGAAAGAAAGAAACTTGCCTTGACTCTTCAAACTTAAAAATATGTTTTCAAAACAAGATTAGGCGAAAATCTTTATGTTCCTTTTATTTTAATTGAAAATTTATGTCTAGGCTAATCCTGATAATTTTATCTCTTATATCGGAATTTAAACTGACCAATTCGCTCAAGGTTGATCCCTCGAAGATTAAGATTCCCATAAAAAAATTCCTATAGGCAAAGGTGTATTGAAAATTGGAAGAAGGTTAGTTTTAGAGTAATCTTAAAATCACTAACAAACCTTCTTTTCAAAAATTCTAAACATATATCATCCCTTGTATATTACATATAGATTGATTGCCCCCACTTCAAAATATTAAAATATAAGACAGATGGTGAAAGGAAATTCATAATTTGATTTTCCCCCATCTTGTCCAAAAGATATGATGAAAGGAAATTCATATATTGATTTCCCTCATCTCAACAAAATGCAAAAGCGTTAATTGAAGTGGTGAAAGGAAATTCAATGGGAGAAGTAGATAACTTCACTGGGGTATTGAATAGGCTCGCTGGAAGTGAAGAAATATCTATGATATATGTAAGTTTGTCATACATATCCATATATCATACTCTGTCATCTAGTTCTCTTTCCGGTAATATTTACATCCTGAACTAACTAGGGATTCCCCTAAATAGATTACTACAACTATTTAACTTTGAAGCGAACAAAGTTGGCCAAAGACTGATATTTTAGTTAAAGTTATTTTGATTATCTTAAACAATGCTAAAATCAATTTTAGGAAAAGGAAATTTTAAATATCCTAACTTGAGATCAATCATTAAGTATGTTTTGAAGGTTTTTTGAGATTTGGTTGAGTTCGCTTTCCTATGTATGATTAATTCTTAAATAAAACTGGAACATATTTTTAAAAAATAAATAATGAATCCATTTACCCAATAAAGGCACTTGGTCTACTATTCTTCTGTGCCTCACAGGGAGCCACAATCCCCAGATGGAGCCTATGTTAGAACACACATAATTTTGAGCTTTATATAGTTTACCCCTTAAAAATAAATTTTACTCAAAAAAGAAAATAACCTAGAAAGCGGATTTTAAAAATTAAAATAAATCCATTGGTTGTTAATCAATAAGGTGCTCACAATATTTATCGTCAATGAGTTACTATGGTTTGATCGAACGGTCCTAACTATCTCCAAATTTTTTAAGCTGCCTGATTTTTAAAGAGTAAGTCACTAACGGTCGTTTCAGAGCTCCATTCTTATGATGATCCAACAAATCTAAACAACAAAAACCCTGAAATTCCAAAGTCTCGAAGATAGTCACTCGCGATAATTCATAAAGGACTTATGGACACATCATAGGACACATGTCCTTTAAAAATATTTTCTTGGGTTGACATGTGGCACTTATTTTTGACATTTACATCGTATGATTCACACGTTTTCGAGTGACACTTGGCAACTCTATTTTCTTGACACGTCATCTGAATGGCATCATCCTTGCCACATCACTTTGAGAAATTACTCTTCGTAGTTTTTTTTTTCACAATCCTCGGATTATCAAAGCGTTGAAGTAAAGTGATTACAAAAAGTAAAAAGGGTTTTCAAGGAATTAATAAAACGGTTAACAACTTTAATTAAACATGATTAAGCGTTAACCAATCACTTCACAATTTTGGATTTCGGAAAATTTCTCTTGCGCTATATTCATAACTTCCAAATTCTGAACTTCCAAAATACTTAAATTTAATACAACGTTTCAAACATGATTAAGTGTTAATTAATCACTTCGCGGTTTCAGACTTCGGAAAATTTCCCTTGCTCTATATTCAAAACTTCTGAATTTTGAACTTCCAAAATACTTAAAGTTAATACAATGTTTTTAAGACATGATTAATTAAGACATAAAACTGATTACTTAGAGATTAACTCCTCCATGAATTCAAACTTCGTGAGATGTCCACTCTATCGCATCCAAAACTTCCAAATGCGAATCGTCGAAGTATTAATGAAATTTATGGTTGATTAAGGTTAATGATTTCAACTGAAGATTGCAGATGACCAGGTAATGAATTCCTTTAAGTTTAATAAATTCTTCGTTAGTAGAGATATACGGAGATCGATATACTTTTTGAATAAATCATTTCAAAATTCAAAATCATTTTTACCATTTGCAATTAGCAATTTTCTATTTAATAGAGAGCTTATAAACTTCTCTTGTCACAGGTAGACTAATTTTGTTTCCTCGAGAATTATGGCACCACGAAAATACACAAAGAATCTTGATGCATTGGTTGATGATTAAAATCCAAATGCATATGTCAGCATATGTTATGGATGCCATTTGTTTTATGACCTCTTTTCCCCTGATGAACTGGAGTTGGACCCCGGCTAGTTCTGAGCCAATTCATTTCTACCACTCCAAATTATGGGAGGAGAATGCCAAATATTTATTTTATGAAATCTATTACAACATTTTAGTTCTTGTTTATATATCCATTTATGGTCACCCGTAGCCCCGGATTTTAGAAAGGATTATGTGAAACTTAGGCAAACTTGCAGATTGGTTCATTGAGGAGAATTTCTCCTATATCAGAGTATTTGTTTGTTCCATTCCTCCTAACTCCCTCCCACATTTTTTACCCAACAGGATGGTGTGCAGAGAGGTGGCATACTAGACAATAACAGGAGGTATCAAGAAGGATTTGAAAGCACCTCAGAAAATCGTTTGGCCAACTTTCCCCATTCAAGTTGGCATGTTCACACTCCTAGATTTTGTTCATTCTAAATTCGAGGTTGCAGCCTTGGAAGATGTCAAATTATTTGACGTCGAGTTCAAGAAGCATGACCCACATAAGATAAAGGAAAATCATATGTCTTAGTTTAACATGAAGCGATACATCCATGTGAATTCTCCTTATGAATAAATGTTCAGGGGAGTTAGATCTTATGAGGAAGTCTGAAGAAGATTCCAGACTCTGCTCCCTGACCAACAAGCTAGTTTCCTTAGGTTTCAAAAAAACAGACATAATAGTTTACCAAATATATTGCAAGGAGAATCACAGCCCACGCCTTCTTCACAGGAAGCTAGACCCACATAATCAGATCCAAGTTGCTCTGCTAAGCACAAAGTCGAAGAAGTCCCAAAAATACCAGAAGTGTTATTTCACAAGATAAGAGATTCACTATCATGACTAAATGATCCACAAGTGTTAGCTCGGTTCGAAGCCTTCATGATTCCAGGACAAGTTGTTCCTCATTCAATGTCATATACGCCTAATGGCACCTCGAATACAATAGGACAAGAACCTTATACCGAAATTATTTCTCGTTTTACATCATTAACCCCTTTACAGACCAGATTCAGAAATCCTAGTTCTGAACTCACTTTTGTAGGTGATATTAGTCCTATATTTCCCGAAGATATGCCCCCCTCAGATTTATTTTTCAACAAGAAGAAAAAATATATTTTTAAAAGAGAATGTCACCAAAAGGATGGAGTTGTCACTAAAAGGAAATGATTGGTGTATGATGGGAAAGACCATGATGGTCCTGAGTTTTCAAAAGAAGTTGCAGGTTCATTATGGGATTTTGCAACTGCTAATCAATGGTCAATGGAAAATTTAACTGAAAAAATGAGACATAAATGCCTCTTGGTAGAACAATTGCAGAGCGAGATATATACTTCCGAGAAGACTGTTAGAAGCAAGATGAACTAGGAAATTAAACAAATCAATGCTAGTCATCAACATCAAATTAAGCAGTTACAAGATAACCTTGAGCTACTCTATCAGAGTTCACAGACCAACCAAGGTTTGATCACTTAGCATGAAAACTTAATTGAGCAGCTGCTAGCCAGATTGACCATAACAGAGAACATAATGATAGACATTTCGGCCTTCAAAGAACAAGCATCAAAAATCAACGAGAGGATGGAAGTTTCCCAACAAGAACTCTATCTAAACATGGATGCTATCCATAAATGCTATCAGGTAGTAGAACTTTCCCTAAAATATAGTTATGTCAAGGAAAAAGAGGCATTCTTAGCCCAGTCTAAGTTTCAAGAAGTTCTCATATGGAAGCAGAGAGATAATACCGATGGTCTTACTCTTATCTCTCATTCTGAACAATTAAGAAGCAAAATGGCCCTAAAAGCCTTGCAAACAAACCTAGAAGAATTCAAGAAACTTTCAAGAGATGTAAAAGAGGATTTTCTAGAGGCATTATCTTCAATGAATAAAAGGATGATTGAGTTCGAAGGAAATAAAATCTTGGAGGCATTGGGAAGATTGAGATAGAAACGAACTAACAAAACTCCAGGACGAACAAAGAAAACACTCAAGCAACCATCCAAGAGATGAGCCAGATTGATTTACTTAAAACAAATGAATGATTGGTTAATCCAAGTTCACAGTTTCAAGTCATAGTCAAAGAAGTGAACAAGATCCAGGAGAAGCTTCCCCAAATACAATAGAATATGTTTTCCTTTGAATTAAATGAAAGGATTGAACCTTCAAGATTCATGGTAGCATTGATGGACAGATGCACCCAATGCATTGAACATGGAAAAACTAGTGTAGCCAAGAGAAAATGAAAAAGCATGCACAACATCTACTTTATCCACCCACTCTACTCTTCACCCTCTAACCGTCACTTACCTCGTCTATCCCTACCACCTGAATTATTGCATCCACTCATCCCACCTCCTTATTGGACACTTGTTCCCCCATAATTCTTTTCGTGAACAATTACTCTTCCCTGTAAATGTTATCCATCCCTTGATAAACCAACATTGAGATATTCATCTAATTATCCCCCCCCCTTGTCTTCAACTGTAATTCCTTATCCTAGTGAATGCATCCGAAGGGATAGATGACAACAAGATCAAATGAAAAAGATAGTAAGCTGAATGATTTTGGTGGCCTCAATGGACATGTGTACCTAGCTCAAAGATCAAAGGAAATCTAGTGCATCTGCAAGAAGACGAAGAGATAGAGGAAGCACCAGCAAAACTCAACAATATTTGCATGTTGTTGTTTTATTCAGATGTATTTTATTTTTGGTCAAATATTGTGGGAATTCCAACGGCTTTCAGTTGTGACAAATTTTGTATAAATACATAGATTTTAGATCTATTCAGGGTTGCTTCTTGCTGAATGTGAAAGAGAAACTCTTTTTGAGTATTAATACAAGTGCAAACAAAGATTTTAAGTTTCGTTCAATTTGAGTTATGGGTTCCCTCTGTGTTTCCATTTCTCTGAATTTCTTTCTGTAATTCTTGAAGAGTGAGTGATTGCAATTTAGTACTACATCTACTGTGATCATATTATATCATTGATTCATTCAGTAACAACTTTTCCTATGTTATTACTGTGAGTAAAACAAGACATATGATTTGTGTGAATTACTGAATTTTTATATCATGTTCAAGGGTGCATCTTCTACTTTTCTTCCACTACAAACAAGGTGAGACTTATCTGCAATTGATACCTGAATTTGTTTAACATTTTTGTAAATATTTCTACATCATTTGACATTATAATTGTGACTTAGATAATGAGATACAGCCTATGTATTGTATTATTATTAATTTCATTTAAAGATTATTTCTCAGAAAACTAAAGGTAGAAAAAAACACTCACAAAATACTTCATTTAAAACCTTTGATGCCTGACATTATTCTTTGAGCCTTATAATCAATCTCAAGAACAACATGATCATGTTATCTCATCTCATCTTTTCTTATGAATTTGATATATTTTAAAAGGAGGTTTTCGCATCGATCTGGACTTTATTCATTGAATTTTTATCATTTTAATGTGTTGGATCAAGCAACAAAACTATTCTTTGAAAAGGTGTGGGTGCATTTTGTCTTATTATAATTAATCATTTATGACCACTATAATAGATTCATTAGCTCCTTTTGGAAAGCAATATGGGATTTGTTGGATACAAAGATGAACAATCGAAGTATTTCCTTTCCCAAGATTAAAAAGATGGTTAAATGAAAGTCATAAATTACGTCATACTTCAAATTTTGTGCATATTTAATCATAAGAATCCAAATATTTGGGGTTCCAACATCCCATATATGAAGCATGGTTAAAACCACACATTGCATAGTGCCCATATATGGGCATGGTTAAAACCACACATTACATAGTGCACTTGGCGCTTGACCTTTAGGATCATGTCTTGAATTACTGCGAAAAGATCCATTACCTATTCCAAGTTCGATAACCAAGGAAATGATAGGGAAGGAAGTTATTGTACATGGTCAAGCTATAAGGTTCATAGAACACATCCAAAAATGGGTGACAAAGTTTGATCAGAACTATTATATAATAAGCAACTTAGAATACTTGACTACATTCTCACTCTTAACATTAGTGTGCCATGTCAATACCTAGTGTGTTTTATGTGCCTCAATATAGGATTTCCACTACAAGTTGTATTGAGCTAAATTTGATCCAAGATTATCTCTAAAATTTGTTTTATCATGTTTTAATTATAAATGTCTCAATGTTTCTTATGATTCTTTTTTTTCTAGTTCTAATTTAGTAAAATTGAAAAAATTACATATTAGAAAGTGTTTGGAGAATATTATTGTGTTTGATATTAAGTTGATCATCATTTTTTCTTCTTTAATTATGTTGCTAAAATGTAAGTCGATTATATTTAGCATCTAAATATGTGGGATAATGTAAGATTTGATTACATATACTT
>SNQJ01S0032901.1:138661-158467 GCA_010110895.2 Picea sitchensis | reverse complement strand
TACCATCTTCAAAACTTTGGTTTAACTATTTTTGACATGATTGCTAAGAGGAGTGGTTACAATTTTATATAAGTTCCCATGGCCATTATATGTACACATTATGAATTAATCTACTCTTGCAAGTGTAAGGAATATATGCCATGATATGACATCCAAACAATCATGGATAAACACATCATGAACCGATGTACCATGAGTCGAAAATAAATTCATTTGAATGAACTAAAACTTAAATTTCATGTCGATGTCCGATCTGGTTGCTTCTTTGAGCCACAAGCATCAACGTGAAGGCACATCCAACAACCTCATCAACCAACAATTCCCCTCCCCCAAAGATATCGTTGATTTGATCTCTTGCTCTCCATAAAGAGTTGAATCCAATTCAACGACTCTTGCATAATATAGTTCATATTATCCATGGGGGCTTCACTCAATGAAATTGTGACATAGCACATTCCTTTGTGGGATAATAAATAACACCCCTAATTTCACTAAGTATTGAGAAAAAAAAAAACGTTTTGTTGACCCCCCTCCCAATACATATGAACAATTTTAAAAACGCCTATTTTTACCAGATATCCTAGGTATCCATTTTTTCATGGCATTTTTAATACCCCTTTGTATTTATATCCTTAGTATGAAAATATGACAACTATTATACACACAAATCACAAATCACAAAGGTAATTCAAAAATAAGAAAATAGGGGGTGTGCCATCTAAATTGATGTTAAAGCTTAGGTTGGAGTGATATATCTTCATGAGTCACCCAACTCATTCAATTCCATGTGTTTCTTGACCTAGGAGGGTGGTAACCCTTTTTCAATGACTTTCAAAGAGGTATCCTAGTGGGTAGACATAGTTTTATCACTTGTTTATCACCAAGTGGCATACTCATGGGATTGGAAGAGAACATGAGACAAATCCTGAGAGATCCCTTATATTTCATTATCTTGGGTGTAGCTTACTACAATTTCTCATTCATACCTTCACTTGCCTTAATTGGTGGATTTCATCACTACCATTTAGGACATTTGGAAGGAACCTTCAACCAACCCTTATGTATTTCTTGGGCTTCCTTTTCATGTCTTAGAATTGTTTTTATTTTCATAAGTCTATCCGAACAACACTTAGTCATTTTTCCACTTCTTTGGACTCGCAGACTCACAAACTCATAATAAGTCCAACACTTAGTAATTTTCTAAATCCCTGTCTCTGTGTACCTTCCACCATGGAAGTAAACATCACATGATTCCATTTCAGATAACACATGGCCCCCCACCCACGTCATGCTGACATTAGCATATGTAAAAATACTGAAATTTTTCTAATTTTTGAAATTTTTGAAATTTTCAAAGGGGCTCAGTTATTAACATTTCCCTTGAAATTTCTCTTGAGTTTACAGTAGTAATTTCAACAAACGAATTTATACATCCTTTTTCCATAATTTCGTCAAACAGTTTCCTACATAGTCTGTAAATTTCACTTCTGTGTTCCACTTAATTGGCCCATCTAGGCTCAGTGTTGAAAATTGGGCTCTGATACCACTTTATAATGTACCCAACCATCAAAGTTGGGTCATGTCATACAAAAATTTATCTTTATCATCTCTGATACCATTTTACTAACGTACCTGGCCTCCAGCTAGAGAAAAATACATGTGGAATGAACATAACATGAAACTTCTGCTAATTAAATCCATTATTTTACTGTTAGCCGATTTTCCCATATCCTGCAACTACAATTTATAATAGAATTAGTTGCGATAATAAAAATAAAACATATGCATTTGAAGCATGCTAATAATCAACATGAGATACAAATAAATTGTTTATTACAAAAACATATAAGTCATTCTCATTCACGCAGAGTTCATGCACAAGAACACCATATGTAAATAACTCAGTATAAGATAAAACACTTATCTTAAACATGAATCATGAAACCAGATGGTTGGGACAAACGTTCCACCCAATCGTATACTGATTGTTCTTATTCTCAACAACCAATCACCCCCAAGCTAAGGCTAGCAATCCACAAAAGAGGGTGGTCTCTCACAATCCACTCACAACTCATAAATCTCTCAACCCAACTGATATTCTCCTACAACTATCTCGACTTTTACACTAGCTCTCTTCCTCTTGACCCGCCAAACCCAAGGAATGCACCATTTGTTTATCAGGGATGTGCCATTTTTTTACTAGGGATAACCCAAGGGATGTATCATCCATTTATTAGGGATAACCAAAGGGATGTACCATCTGTTTATGAGGATTAACACAAGGGATGAATCATCCATTTATCAGGGATAACCCAAGAAATGTTCCATTCATTTATCAAGGTCTCTCTTACATAGGTAGCTAGGAATCTCTCAACTGGTAACTTAAGGGAAACTATAGGTAGGAAAACTATCAACAAACCAACAACCACTTGTTGTTTCAGTGCAACTCATGCAGGAGATCACTTTTCTGGCCTGACAACCAGGTTGTTCAGTTCTCCAGCTCCAATTTTCTCCAATTACACTGCAGACTTTTCCCTCCTATGGTCATTCACTCTACCACCTTCTTTCCATGCCCAAACTTAACTACTTGCCCGCAAACTGCTCAAACTGTTGTTACTTCTATCTGAACCCATATGAAATTCCTCTCTTTTTATTTCCTTTCTTGAATCACACTCTTACCCAAGTTGATTTTAATCCACCCCCATGTGCTCAATAACTTCAGGATGTGACCACTCACACCCACCCACTTACATGTAGTCAATGACTGGCTTTGGAAACAATCAATCATAAATGGGAAGATTGATATACAATAGAATATATAGGAAAACAGGTTAAATCCATAAACATGGGTAATTCCCCCCTTGTACCCCTCTTGGACATTATCCTATACAGTCCCCTCTCTTGTGGATTAATTCATCCCCCATCTCTTATCCATGTCCCATTAGTAGTTGTAACACATCCGAGCCTTAAAGGAACATCTAAGGGATGGGGCATCGAAGTTTCTGTTTCTCTAGATTCATTTTTGGTGCCTTACTAAGAAAAAACCCTCATCTTTTTCTCACCTAAAGTTTACATCTCACACTACGCGCCTAAACCAGCTAGCGGAGTCCTCCTGGTGACCTCAGGTAGAAAATCGAGAGCTAAAAGGTCTGCTTAGTGAAGGTTTTGGGACTTTGGAAATCCTGGACTTTGGGACTTCCAATGGTATTGCATGACGTTCCTCCCAAACGTCAAATTCTTGGATCGCTAAAAACCAGAGAAAATCAATGGTCCACATGAGCCTTTTCAGGACTTTGAATAATCATGAACTTAGGGAGTTCCAATGGTATTGCATGAAGTTCCTCCCTAAAAAAAAATTCTCGGATTGTCGAATAGCGGAGGGAATCAACGGTCAACATCACTCGCCAAAATCATATGGTTGGAAAGGGGATTTAGGACTTCGAGCGTGAGAGATATTTCTCGCTCCATCATGAGATATCACCCAAGCGTCGAACTGGCGAAGTTACGAAGGGCCTCAATCAGTGGACCCTGTGTCTCCAACAATGAACGGTCATGATTCATTCCAGGACTTCGGGCTACAAGAATCCCAGAGGGTTAACACACTCACTACTCTTGAACGTCGGACTAGCAAAGTTTTGAAGAAACCCAATATTTCTCCACGTGGCCTCGACCTTCAGGTCCTTACACAGATCTATGACACTATGCTCCAAACTTCTGGACTCCCAGAGTCCCAGACTGCTGAAGTAATCCACTATTGCATGGGATGACGTGTAATACATGGTGGTGAGTACATATGGGTCCTGAGTACCCCACCTGTCAGATGATCCCAATGCTAGACACACGGAAAGATAGATCTTACACGTGGCCCCTATAAGAGGTGGAAAGGGTCACAGTCTAATAGGCACATGGGGTCTGTAGATGCACAAATCTAGGTGACACGTGGCATGCGTAATATGGGTCCACGTTAGCTTGAGTGACGCTAGAGTGCCACATCATCTTGAACTGATAGCTTCCCAGCCCTTCGATCTCATGGTTAGTAAGAGTCCATGTAATCCCTATATCCATGACCTCCATTACTTTGGGGCTTCGGCCTTCAGGGAGATCGCGATGTAACTTCCTCGTTTTCCCGAAGCTGTCAGCAACAGGATGACCTCGAGATAAATATATCTTCTAGAGGAGATCCCAAAGGATCCCGAGATCTATGATCCGTGTTAATTCACCACTCCGGCCTTCAAGGGGTTTGCGGTGTAACTTCCTCATTTTTCCAGAGCGGTCAGTGTCGAGCTGACCACAAGCTAAATCTAACAGCCAGGGGAGATCTCGAAGCATCCCCAGATCCATGATCTGTGTTAATTCACCACTCCAGCCTTCGGGGAGTTCACAGTGTAACCTCCTCGTTTTCCCTGGAGTAGTCAGCACTGGGCTAACCTCGAGCTAAATATAACGGCCAGGGGAGATCCCGAAGGATCCCCAAATCTACAATCTATGTTAATTCTCCACTCCATCCTTTAGGGATTTCACATTGTAACTTCCTCGTTTTCCCCGGAGTAGTCAATGTCGGGCTAACCTCGAGCTAAATCTAATGGCCAGGCGAGATCTCGAAGCATCCCTAGATCCACGATTCATGTTAATTCTCCACTTCCTCCTTTGAGGGTTTTTGTGTTAACATTACTCCACTCTCCCAAAGTGTAACTTCACCGAAGTTTCCTTGGCATGGATCCAATGGCCAAGGGGAATTCCAATTCTTCCCAGATCTACGGATCACGTCAATTTGGGTTTGAAGAAAGGATCATAGTTTAACGATGGGGCAGGTCTATCTTCCACAGTTAGGGATACCACTAGGTGTCGGTCAACCTTATAGGAAACCATAACTATCAGTTTCCTTTGGCCTATTTAAAAATGGTAAGGTCAAAACACTCTGGATCTCCGAAGTCCCAGAGTTCTGAAGCCGAAAAGGCTACGCTCCTTTCAGGCCTAGCGCAGGGTTCCCAGACCCTGGTCACATGCATTCTTTAAAAGATATTGTGGTATACGCGCTAAACTCTTAGCCGTAAATTGATTAAGGACACAAGAATGAGCTCTCAATCACATGGGTGAAAGATCTGAAGGAGGCACCCTCCTTCCACCAAGTTTGAACCTAGTATTCCTGCGAAGGTAGATTCTAGAGGTCAACAGGACTTGATCACCCCAGTGATTCTCCTATGACACTCTTGCATATTTACATCCCACAACTCTCTAACTGCTAAGATGAGGAAAACATAAGGCCCTTCAAAGAATAGGTTCAAAGAGAGACAATACATATTTCTACCTTTAATCATTCAATACATAACTCAGTCATAACCATATACATGCATTCAACCAACATTTCCATTTCAACATAGAGAGTATGAAAATACTTATCATAATATCAGAGATTGTGTAGCGACTGCTGAAATGGGTGCCTATTTCCACCCAACCATAGGCCCAACCACTCCTCAATGGATTTATTGTTGGCCACCCCCGAGCTAGACCATGATACTCTGAGAGAGACTCTTTCTTCTTGTTCAATGACAGTCAGGGATGAAGGCTACTATCCTCCTCCCATTGGATCTTGGAAACTAGGTTTCTCTGTGCCAAGCAAGGAGGTTTGCATGAGTACTTCCACAATCACTCGTCATCCTTGTTTATCATCTTGTAAAGAAAACCCTTCTCATGGCTTCTTGTGCCCAGAACGAGCTTATTTCTTTGTTCTGTTTCAAACCAGAAGGCTACATGTTCTCTCTTCTCTTCTCTAGATCATTTTATCCCCTTTTCTTCCTTGCATATATGCCTCTGCCCCTATTGGACAAGTTGAGAAACTGAGAGGGGGGGGGGGTGAATCAGTTGTATACACGATTTTCACTTCTATCTCTTTAACACAGATTACTTCTTTAATGCACCTTAAAACCTAATAAATATTTTGTCTCGGTGAAAATGAATTAGTAACCATCAATCACATGAAATGGACAGAGACACAAAATATTTATGAGGAAACACATAAAGGGAAAAGCCTCTTCTTCTTCTTTTGGATGTAAAGCAAGAAAGCTACTTCAATTACATCAAATTTTGTCTAAGTAACTACTCAAAAGAGGCTACTACCTCTTTATCTTCAGCACCTACTGAAAGTCAACTTCTACTGCCTAAATGCAAGCTTCAACTTGCAATGAGACGATTAGTCTCCCTAACTCCTCCCTTCCTCCCTTTAGTACTTGCTTCAACCTGTTTCAAACACTCTTTTTAATCTGTCAATATCCTTTTGTTAATTTCTTTCTGTGAAAAAAAACCTCTAACCATCAATTCCATCTTTGTCAAACCTGTTATTGTTTTCAACCAACACGCATGTTACTCAAATGCAACTATGTTCACACTCTGTCAATGACAAAAATTGATCAGCTCAATTTGTTCATGTTTACTCTATTATAAATCTCTATTCTAGATCTATAAGACATTTACCCCTGTGTTTTCCTTCCAGCAAATGTCAATAGATTTCTAGGAAAAACATGAATGAACCTCTGTGTTTTTCTTCCAGAAAATGATCAATAGACTTCCAGGGAAAAACGTGAATGAACCTCTGCATTTTTCTTCTAGTTAAAAACCCATCACCGAGTTCTTGAACACACTCTGTTCTCTATGTGTTTATCTTTCTCTTACCAAGATTAGATATTTTGTCAAGAAGTGTTTACATTAGTTGTTGTAGTTGTCAACATTAACTTTTGTCTTACTTATCTAGCAAACCTCCTTAACATGTGTACATTAGTTGTTGTAGTTGTCAGCATTAACTTTTGTCTTACTTATTTGGAAAACTTCCTTAACATGTGAGCTTTGGTGATATAACTTATCGTGCACTTTTCCTTTCATTTTTAACTAATCCTTTGACCACCTGTTCATTGGGTTAAGTGAGATTCTAGTCCAACTAATCCAAATCAAACTCCTACTTATAAATCCAATAATGAGAAGTTTGACATCAATGGAAATAATGGCAAACTCTGCAATCTGGCCAACAACCCCCGAATTACTTCCTTTATTTCCTTTCTCAACAAGGTTGCATGGGTCTGAATCCCCAACTCATGGCCAGGTATGGAAGCCTTACAAATGGGTACCCTAACCCATCTCCTCATTAACTCTTTAGGAGGGCCTTCCAACCACCAACCCGACTGGTAGTTCATTTATGGGTCAGAGGATTATTGAGAAATTACATCTAGTAAGGTACTCATTTGGTGAAGGTCATCTCAACCATTCTTGGTTTCCCTCACCATATCTCTCATCACATCCATGGTATATCTTAGCAAACCCCCCTTTCAGAAGTTATGAAACACTTACTCATTTTCTATTAATAACAAAAAATACATACATTTTATATAAAGGTTTATCAAATCAAACATTCACACATATCTAGTCTTCCATAGTCTCTTGGCCAGTTATATTTATATTTACAAACTGGTGGAAGAAGGGGTATTACAATCCCCTCCCCCTTAAAGTATCATTTTCCTTGATGTTCTATCTATTGATATGTTTTGTATGTACATAAGTAAACAAAATCGAGTATGCTTGTCTCATGGAATCGTCCATTTCCCACGTAGCCTCATCTGGGCAAAAGTGGTTCCATTACACCTTGACATGTGCAATGGTTCTATTCATGAGTGGGGTCTCCTTCATGTCTATTATGCAATGAGGTTCTGGCAGGAATTCTCCCTCTATTTCCACCTGAATCACAGACCATTCAGTTATATGATTAGAAACATTTACATATTTCTTCAATAATGAAACATGGAAAACATTATGTTCCTTCACTATGAGAGGGATTACTATCCTATAGGCTACAAGTCCCACTCTATCCAAAATTTCAAAGGGTCCACAATACCAATGTGCCAGCTTGGCGCAAGATCCCTTTCTCAAGGAACTCTTCC
Source organism: Picea sitchensis (assembly GCA_010110895.2). Classification (NCBI taxonomy): domain Eukaryota; kingdom Viridiplantae; phylum Streptophyta; class Pinopsida; order Pinales; family Pinaceae; genus Picea; species Picea sitchensis. Next base: position 150,542 of record SNQJ01S0032901.1, on the reverse strand, counting down.
TAGGTCTAAATCAGAGATACACGTGATCACCTATTTTGAACTCTCTAGGAGGCCTCCTTCTATCTGCATTAATTTTTTGTCTATCCTGAGCTATTTTCATATTTTGATTTATCTAAATTATTTGTTGTTCCATTTATTTCAACATGTTTGGCCTGATTTTAATTCTATCTACTGGATTATTCCGTCTAATTGGAATCTTGCATTATCTACCATAGAGGGATTCAAAAGGGATCATCTTCAATGTCTCTTCATAGCCATTGTTGTAGGAAAAATCTACCAGTGGCAGGTAGTATTCCAACTTCCTAGGTTGATGCATTAAATGCATCCTTAATGTGTCCTCTAATACTTGATTTACCCTCTCTGTCTGACCATTAGTTTCAAGCTAATAGGTGGTGCTAAACAACAATTTAGTCTCAAAACAAACCATTAAATATTTAGAAAATCTTGAAGTAAAATTTGTATCTCTGTCAGATTCGATCTCCTTAGGCATGCCATGCAGCCTAAACATTTCTTTCATGAAAATACTGGCAATATGTATCACCTTGCAGGTTGACTTGACTAGACTGAAGTGAGCTGACTTGCTCATTTTTTCCACCACTACCATGCTGTTGTCATTTTGTTTGGCCAATTTTGGTAATCCATTGATGAAATCCATGGACATGGTTTCCCATTTCCATTCTAGAATTTGTAGGGACTACAACAACCCTGTTGGATGGCAGTGTTCTTCCTTAAACTATTGACATTCTATACATTTATCCAAGTAATCAGCTATTTCCTTCTTCAATACTAGCAAATAAAACAGTTTCCTAGTGGTTGTGATCATTTTCCGATAACCAGGATGACCAATATATGGTGTCTTTTGTAGTTCATCCATCATGAAACTCTTCAAGTCGTCACAATTCAGGATATACAACCTACCTTTGTAAGTTAGTAGGCCATCATTCAACTATTGATATCCTTCCTACTTCAACCCTGTGGAATTTTTTTCTAAGTACGATTTCACAATTTGGAAAAATGCATATGTTTCTTGTGCACTCTTGACTCTCTCCTTGACATTTGTTTCACAGGTGCTTACAAATTATAGGTGAATTAATTTCACACTTCTTCTAAGGGCATCGACCACCTTATTTTATTTTCCTTTGATGTGTTTGATTTCAAAATCAAACTCACTAAGGAGAGCCATCCATTGATATTGTCTAGAATTAATCTTTAGTTGATCAAACATGTACCTTAGTCCACAATGGTCTGTCATAAGCACAAATCGTCTACCCAGGCGGTAATTCCTCCACATTTTTAAAGCATGCACTATGGAAGCCAATTCCATATCATGGGTCACATAATTAACTTCATGTTCATTCAATTTTCTGGATTCGTATCAAATCACATGTCCTTCTTGCATAAGGACTCCTCCGAGACCTTCCTTGCAAGCATCTGTACACACAAGGAAGTCCTTGTTTGGGTCTGCAATCTTCAACACAGGTGCATGGGTTAGAAGGTATTTAAGTTCTTGAAATATTTCTTCGCATTTTGATGTCCAAATGAATTCAACCCCCTTTTTCTTAAGGGAGGTGATTGGCCAACCAATACTGGAAAATCCTTTTATGAACCTCCTATAGTGCCCTGCTAGGCCCATAAAGGATCTGATATCAGATACATCCTTTGGGGTATGCCAATCCATAATGTCTTTTATCTTTTCAGGATCAACTACCACCCCTTATTTAAAAATAACATGCCCTAATTAATGGACGTGTTTCTGGGAAACATCACACTTACTAAACTTAGCATAGAGATGATGTTCTCTAATAATTGAAGCACTAAATTGAGATGTTCTTCATGATATTCCTTATTATTAGAAAATATTAGGATGTCATAAATGAAAACCAATACAAATATGTCCAAGAATTTACTCAGTACATTATTCATTAAGCACATAAATGTGGTTGGTGCAATGGTTAGCCATAATGGCACCACCACAAATTCATAGTGACCATACCTTGTTCTAAAGGTTGTTTTGTGGATGTCTTCATCCTTAATTTGGAACTGATGGTATCCATATCTTAATTCAATATTGGAGAATAATGTAGCACACCTTAATTGGTAGAACAAGTCATAGATCCTTGGTAAGGGATACTTATTCTTGATGATCACCTTATTTAGTTGTTTATAATATATGCACAATCTAAGTGCGCCATCCTTATTTTTCACAAGAAAGGTTTGTGCTCCCCATGGAGAAACACTAGGTCGAATGTATCCTTTGTCCCACATCTCCTTCAACTGTAGTTTGAGCTCAACTATCTCTGGTGTACTTATTCTATAGGGTGTTCTAGACATTTTCACTGCTCCTAGTACAAGTTCTATTGAAAAGTCAATGTCCCCTCTTGAAGGTAGACCTGGCACCTCTTCTGGGAATACATATTTATACTCTTTTAATATGGGATGGTCCTCTAGGTTGGGTATGTTATTCTCAATAGAGTTCAACAGATGTATTTCATACAAGGGACATCCCTTTCTGCAATACTTCTTCACTTGGAGGGTTGATATTTGTCTTACTGAGACAGGATTTTGAATCCCTTGTAGGGTTATCCTTATCCCTTCTCCATATTCACAGTCCAAAGTTTTATTGTAACAATCCAACTTGGTTTTATGGGCATCCAACCAGTCCATGTCAATCAACAAGTCATAAGATCCTAAAGGGAGCATGTTTAGGGTTGCTCGGGTGGGTAATCCATTCATAATTAATTGGCATGCTGGTATGACCTCTGCTACTTTTCTCTTGGCTCTAGTGGCTAGTTGTACCAGCCATGATTGAACATGTTTAATTTGTTTCAATTTACATTTCTCAATATTTTGAGGGGAAACTTAACTCAAATTAGAACCATGGCCAATTAAAATGGAAACAAGATTGTTGGAAATCATACCTTCCATATCCACCACTGAAGATTGGTGGTCAACTTGTCTATTATCCCAGGTTGCATAAATTTGTGGCATGCTCCTAGCCACATCATTGACTGTGGTAGCCTCTTGCACATTGTAGAACCTCTTATTGTTTTGTTTCCTATGTGGACAGTCCCTCAGGAGATGTTCTTCTCCACAACCCCAACATTTAAAGGGTTCTATCTTTATGTTATCAATCTTACTTGGGGATGCTTTGAATGGTTTAATTCCACTCTGAGGTGGAAAGTTTTTCTGATACACACTTCTAGTAGGAAGGATCAGCCTAGATCTTTTCCTATGGTCCTTAAATATTGAGGATTTAAACCCCTTTTTCTTGAATCCTAAACTACTTTTCTTCTTCCAGTCCTTGTGAGGTTTTGTCTTATTCTTGAATTGTTCATAGGAATACCTTTCCTTCCAGATAGTGTCTTCTAAGGTCTTTGTCTCATCAAACTCAATTATGTTCTGGTAGGACTGAGGTAATCCACTAATAAATTGTTGCAGCTTTACGTTTTCATATTGTATGTAGGGAACATACCTCATTAGCTCAAGAAATTTTTTGATATATTCATCTATGGTGAGTTGTCCCAACTTGAGTTCATAGAACTCCTTGGTATTCACATCAAAGTACTTCTCTGACAGATACTTCTTCTTGAATTATTTCTCAAATTGTTTCCATGACAAGTCCTTCTCATGGATTCCTTTAACATTCCTAAGGTCCTCCCACCAAATGGAAGCTTTCCCATTCAGGTTTCAAATGGTTATCCGAGCCTTTAAGTTTTCAAAGTAGTCATGGACTTTGAAGTACTTATTTAAACCAAGTAGCCAAACTTCTTCTTCACCCCCCTTCTTTATCTCTCCATCGAATGTGGTTGGTTTATATTTCTTGAACTCTTTAGGGTCAAGACTCTTGGAATGTTTCCTCTTATTTCTTCTCATCTGGGAATGGAAAGTCGTTTTGTCACTAGAATATTCCTTGGAGTTGTCAGTGTCCTCACCAGAGGAATCTCTCGGTGAGTGTCTCTTGGCTCCATGTTGGGCCTTCCTTGAGGTACTCCTGGCGTGGACACTTTCAGGACCATGATTTTGTATTTCGGGTGGAATTGGAGTTTTCTTAGTATGATTCTTGTCCACATGACTGGCATATAGACCATGTTGCATTTTCCTTTGAATATCTGATATACTTTGCAGTAAGACTGCATTAATTTCAGTCTTATTTTCCTATTCTTTTATCAGACTTTCATTTTCATCCTTACAACTCTGTAATTATTCCATGAGGCTTCTTACAGTTACAGCCAAATTTGAAGGGGTTTCCACCACCCTCCTCTCACCATATTGTTCCTATCTATTGTGGGAGATTTCCCCCAACTCATAATGTGTCACCATCCCTTACGTTTTAGTTTTCCTAATGTTCATTGACTACTTGAGTGTTGATAAAACATTTTCTATTAGTTAATGTTATACTAATTTTGTTATCACTAAGAGTCACCCTCAGATTGCAGGAGGATAAGCCTAGTACCCATCAGAGTTTTTGGTGGATGTTGGTTTTATATGAGTGGAGTTCAATGGACAAAACTTAATATATGAATGACATTCAACACAGAGCAGGACAAGAAATGCATAGGGAAGTGAGGGCCACATTAACTTCAGTCATTGAATTGATTTTAAGTGTGAATAGAGGAAAGACTTAGTGAGAAAGGTGAACAAGACTGCTATGAGCATCAAGCTTTCAAGCATCTTGGAGAAGAAAAAATCAGACTCGAGATCACTCTTGAGCTCAAGCTTCAAACACTGAAATATCTCCAAACAACAAAGTCACAATAACACAATGATCAAACCTACATCACAATGCAGCTACAACAAATCCACTGGATCCTCCATGCCCGAGCCATTCAGTGTAAGAGGGAAAAAGATAACAAGGGAGATGACTAAAAATAGTCATGATACCACTGTAATCAAACCTACATTACAATAACATAAGAGCACTCAACTGGATCCTCCATGCCCGAGTGTTTTAGCAGATTTTTTATAGAGAGATGAAAATAAGTTGACTTCTATTAACATGAAAGTCTCAAATTTGGTATATAACCAGAGAACAATTCTGACATCAAAAAATTACAAAATAGGGATCTCTTCTCAACCATTTGATGACCTTAACAAAATATCAAAACTAATTATTTATACTCATAACAATTCGCCACTACCAGGAGTGTGATCCGATCACTACATTCAAAGCACTACGTTTGCGATTTCTTCTGTCATACTGAACATGCACCCCTCTGCCAGATGAAAGCTCAGATTGACATGGGTCTTGTAGGAAAATCTTCCCACAGGAGTACCATGGGATGACGGCTCAGTCCCCACAGTTGGGCCTTCCATGCCTTCCATTTATGGAGTGAGCCGAGGTTTCAACCATCAACTCTATTTTCATTAACTGCCTTTCCTTAGAGATTGAACGAGAGTTAATGCCCAGGGAGAGACCACATGCTGCTCTCGCATAATATTCCATATAAACATGTAATTTCACGTCCACTCAGAGTTTGTTTGGGTTCAGACTACTTTTGGGTCCGTAATCCACCATATTTCACCACGTAGCGCATTCGCAATACCATGGCTTCAATTGTGGGACTACTTAAGAAAATTATCGCTCGAGCATGTTGTGTCCCCACAATGGGTTGTGGCCGTAGATTTGATCTCGATATGCAATATAGTCATACCTTCTAGATTTACCGCCATCGCCCCGTATGTTTTCCCACCAAATTCAGAATCGACCAAATTTTACCTTGTGGGAGGGGTACTATTTGGATGTTGAACAATAACACTTCTCGGAGGATGACCAATCACTTCCATGCTGATGTGTCACAGACGGAGAGGTGAAAGGTGTCACTCAAAAATAGGCTAGAGGAATGTCTGAGAATGCTTGAAAACAGTGCCACATGTCAAAACCATAAGGTTTCCACCTGTCTATGTTGACGGCTGCCACACATTTGGCTCTCCAGGTCTCAAGGTTATCTCTTGTTTACCTTCTTCTTCTTCAATATTACCTAGGGCCGTGACCCTACACAATTGCATGATTGCGGGCATGACCAAGGGTGGTTTTAAATAAAACCACTTTTCTCCCCGCAATTCGCCATGAACCACCACACATCCCTTTCCCAAAACAGTGTTTCTGATTGCAACCCACCCTCAATATTTTAAAACCTGAGTTTCTTCTAATCCCACAATTGAGTGTGACCTTCGACCTCGTGATCTTGGATGAGGCTTCACTATCAGTGGCTCAAATATTCCCTTTTTAAATCAATGGATCATATCTTCCCCTTTCTAATCGATGACTAAGATATGTTTCATGATTCGGGCTTCAGACTTTTCAAACCTTAGACTTCCTTTTCCTCTGAGAAAATCCCCCAAAGCCATGGATCTGATGACATGTGGCCCTTTCTAATAAATGGTCGATATCCCTTTGGGTCTTCGAAATCTAGAGAAATCAAATCTCAAACCTTGTTTTCCTCCAGTGCTTTTACTCAGAGCTGGAAATCTATTGACGCGTCTCCTCTTGAATCGAAAGGTTGAGACTGACTTTAGACCTTTATCTGAAATTCACGAATTTATGCCACATGTCCCTTGGATCCTTCTTCAAGTAAAAACTCTGCAGCACTAGATCAAATGATGCGTGGCTATCACAAATCGACGGCGGAAATCCCTTCGGGACTTCACCCATCAGAAAAGTCAAATTTCAACCTCGTCTACCATCAAACAAAACCTCTGAAGCCAAGGAACTGGTGATGCATGGATTCTCACAGACTGACGACTAGGATCCATTCAGGACTTTGGGCCTTCGGTAGCTTTAACAACGAGGGATACACCTCCACGTGTCTTCTTGCTTTGGATGGATTAGATCATTTTGGGAATTCGGGCTTCAGATATTCGGGAACTTGGCGTGTTTCTCATTTCAAAACTCCTGAAGTGATGGATCTGATGATGCGTGGCTTCTTTATTCGGACGATCGAGATCCATTTCGGGACCTTTGGCATTTCGGAGCTTCCGAAGATGTTATTTCCAATATCGATAGTCCATAATTACTTCGAGAGTCCGGGCCTTGGCTCTTCGATATTTTCACGCACTTCTCGCTTCGAAACTCTCAAAGCTCACTTCCCCGAACATATGGATTGGATGCCACCTGTCCCCCTCAAGATCAATGGCTCATGCTTTCTCCGACCCTTGGGACTTTGGACCTTTTCCCCTGGCACTATACTTCATGCAATTTAGACATTCTGAAATCCCATGAGCCACTGATTTGAACTACTCTTGGAATCTTCGTCGCTGAAAGAATAAAATTGCCTGATTCTTTTAAGCCCGAAATGGGCTTCTTTGAATGTATCACTTTGTGTCCATGGATATGGCCTGCATGAACAAGGATTTGGACGAATGGATGTGAGCTGGTAAAACAGGGAGACTAGTAACTAGAAAAAGGAGACGAATGTTCATCCTTGGAGAAAAATAGAGGGGCTTGGGGCCACGATATTTTTTGGTTAAGATATTGAGGGAGACCAGGGCAGAGAAATTAACAAGGGCACATAGAAGATGACTTTACATGTCGAAAGGGGACAAACGTAAGACTTCTCGATTCAAAAAGGATAGAGATAGGGAAAAATTACAGACTCGGGTATATCGATCCACACCTATGGCCCTTGACAACCTTATGTGATAACATTTGGCTCCACAGGGGATGGCATGCTCCTTGCGAGCTGCCAAGAATGCACAGCTCTAGTGACTTAGTTGTTTTTCTATGGATTCTAGCTCAAACATTTTGCTGAAGAAAATGGGGGGATATGTACACTACTCTACTAAAAACGAAAAAAAACACATGGGCTCCACAAGGAGCTTATTTATGTACACTCCTAGACTAACTGATTTTTACAAAGTGATAGGTGAAATTGGAATTCCACCGGAGCCAGTCAAGTAACCTCCTAACTGGAAACTTATTTACTCTTTCATTGATCAATAAAAGATAATGAAACTATGACAGCAAATCGATTGCATTTTCCAGTTTTCCTCCTAGTGCTGAAGGCAATATAAATTTTGGAGGATTCAATACCTGGAAAAAATGCCACTCCATGTATTTCCCTAAAGGGTCATAAAATAGGTGAAAAARCCTACTRGGTTGGTAACATAAAACATGCTCTATCTTACGGCTGATCACCTCTGGCTGAATGTATGTGGAAAGCACAAATGAGTGAAAGGCTGATGTAGGTTGTTGATCCACTTTTTCTTTGTCTGCTCCGATAACATATACTAGATGAAGGCAAGGGATCTCTTTGTGTATATCAGTGACTCGATGCTTCACTTTAACATACTGTTGAATTTCATCTGCAGACCCAGGATGGCCGATTTCCACATCATAATTTGATTCATAGCTGTCATATACAAGTTGGTTGCTTCCTAAGTCAACAAAATGTGATATAGGGATCTTCTCTTCTTCATATAAATACTCATTAAAGATAGGTGAGCGCACAACTATTTTATTTTGCACAGGAAAATGAGAAACCTCTGGATTCTTCTCTTCAATCCCAGGTGGAAATACATCATGGGGAACCTCTTGAAAGAAAAGAGAAGAATCCTCCTCCACAACTATCTCTTCTTTTAAATTTGAGACAGCAGGTGTACCAAGGGAAGAATATAATGCATCTATGGCTATGCAATCATCAATGTTATCATCAATCATATCTGGAAGACCTTCTTCTTGGGAAATAGAAAGAGAAAATCTTTCATGCACAAATGCAAACTACTCGCTTTTGTCCTTACTTTCTCTTTTAATCAGATCTTCACCAGACTCATCACACGAGAAAGACTCTATCATCTGTTGGATGTAGAATGCAAACTTCTTACAAAAGTCACACAAAATAGGATGAGACAGGTAACTCTTCCCGTAATATGCATTGAAAGCATCGTGAAAATCCTTCAAAGAATGGATACTACTAGTAGGGAGAGATTTAAACCATTCATGAGCATCTCCCTCCAAAGAAAATTTGAACATCTTGATCAAGACATCCTCGTGAACAAATTCATTCTCAAGCATGCATATATGAAAATTGAATAAGTTCTTACCAGGATCATCATGCTCGCTTCCTTTGAATATCAGAAGATAATCATCCCATTCATTTCTATCTGGCACTGGATGTGGATAACTAGCTATTGCTGAGAAATTGAAAGGAGAAAATCTTGGAGCCAAGATAGCCGAGAGATGTGGCTCCCCCTTTTCTTCTTCATGGTTCTCCCTAGGGTCATATTTGCAATCACCAAAAACAAGAACCATGGAGAAACTCTTTTCTCTGTCATCTTCGTTGGGATATCCATCAATAATCATTTGTTCTTGGTCAGTATCTGACATCCCTTCTTCATCATAAGAAGGGATGCTAAGAACATTTGTTTCCAGGACCATAATATCCTCTATTTTTTCTTTGTAAGAGTGGCTAGCAAAATCTTCCTTCACTTCCTCTATTCTTGCATAAAGTGATCGTATCATCTCCATCAGCTCCTCTGGGGGATGTCCCTCATCCTCACAGCTTTTGCAAGAACAAAATATGTCCCGAACTCCATCACTATACTCCTCACAACAATTATGACAGATTAACTCAAAGGAATAATACCTTTGACAATGAGCATTGAAAGTTGCTTGAAATTGTTCCAAGGAGGAGATGCTAGCAGTGGGAAGGAGTGATACCACTCACGAGCATCTCCTGCTAATGAGTACATGAACATATTCAATAATACATCCTCATGATGTATCTCCCACTGATGCATGAGTTCATGAAAATCACGGAGATGCTCGGCAGGTTTTTCATCTTTATGTTCTCTAAATATGGGCAAAAAATCACCCCACTCATCAATAGTAGGAACAACATTTGGAAAACCAAGAACAACAGAGAAATTTAAAGGAGCAAACCTTCGAGCCAAAATGGATTCCATCTAAAAATATGACTTCTTAAAACAATGGAGTCTCCACTAGATTATTTAAACATGGAGACACCAGGTGAATGATATGCAGTCTGAAAGTGTCTGGTCTTTGTTCACCATCAAAGACCAGATCTTAACATTGACATTCTCCCATGGAACTTTTCAATCTGGGACAATGGCTAAAATCCTTCTTGAGAAATATTTCCTTTCCTGATAATATTATCTAGGTCAGCTTCAAGTGTAGCCATAGACAGTTGTGGAGTAGACCTCGTGTGTCTACCTTTCGGAGCCACAACTGAAACAGTGGAGTTTCTAGGTGCAAGCTACAATATTCAAGTCATTGATATCTGATTCTCATTCATAATAATAATTTCTTTGTCATTCTTACCCAAGAAAATGTCTTCAATTCGTTCCCTGAAAACGACGCCAAGAATGTTAGCACTGAGAGTCACCCTCATATTGCGGGAGGATAATCCCAGTAGCCATCAGAGTTTTTGGAGGATGTTGGTTTTATATGAGTGGAGGTCAATGGAAAAAACTCAATATATGAATGATGTTCAACACGAAACGAGACAAGAAATGAATAGGGAAGTGAGGGCCACATTAACTTCAGACAGTGAATTGAGTTTAAGTGTGAGAAGAGGGAAGACTTAGTGAGAAAGGTGAAGAAGATTGCTATGAGCATCAGGATTTCAATCATCTTAAAGAGGAAAAAATCAGACTCAAGATCACTCTTGAGATCAAGCTTCAGACACTGAAATATGTCCAAACAACACAGTCACAACAACACAATGATCAAAACTACATCACAATACAACTACGACAACTCGACTAGATCCTCCATGACCAAGCCATTCAGTGTAAGAAGGAAAAACATAACAAGGGAGATGACTAAAACTAGTTGTGATGCCACTATAATCAAACCTACATTACGACAACATAACAACCCTCGACTGGATCCTTCATGCCCGAGTGTTTTAGCACAATTTTTACAGAGAGATGAAAAGAAGTTGACTTCTATTAACATGAAAGTCTCAAATTTGGTACATAACCAGAGAACAGTTATGGCATCAAAACATTACAAAATAGGGAGCTTTGCTCAACCATTTGACGACCTTAACAAAATATCAAAACTACTTATTTATACTCAGAACAATTCACCACTACCAAGAGTGTGATCTGATCACTACATTCAAAGCATTGCGTCTGCGATTTCTTCTGTCAGACTAAACGTGCACCCCTCTGTCAGACGCGATCTCATATCGGCATGGGCTTTGTAGGAAAATATTCCCACAAAGGTACCATGGGCTAATGGTTCAGTCCCCATGGTCGGGCCTTCCATGCCTTCCATTTATGGAGTGAGCCGAGGTTTCAACCATCAGCTCTATTTTCATTAACTACCTTTCCTCATAGATTGAAAGAGAGATAATTCTTAGGGAGCGGCCACATGCTACTCTCGGATAAGATATCATATAAATATGTAATTGTGGACCCGCTAAGAGATGGTTTTGGTTCAGACTACTTTTGAGTCCGCGGTCCACCATATTTCACCACGTAGCACATTTTCCATACCATGGTTTCAATTGCGAGATTGCTCAAGAAAATTATCGCCCAAGCATGTTGCGTCCCCACAATGGGATGTGGCCATAGATCTGATCCCGATATGCAATCTGGGAATACCTACTATATTTAGTGCCATCGCCTCCTATGTTTTCCCACTAACTTCAGAATTGGCCAAATTTTACCTTGGGGGAGGGACACTATTTGGACGCTAAACAATAACACTTCCTAGAGGATGACCTGTCACTGCCATGTTGATTTGTCATGGATGGAGAGGTGACAGGTGTCACTTGAAAATAGGCTAGAGGCATGTATGAGAATTCTTGAAAAGAGTTCCACGCATCAAAACCATAAGGGTGCCACCTGTCTGTGCTGACGGTCGCCACACATTTGGCTCTCCAAGGCTCGGGGGCTAGCTCCTGTTTACCTGCTC